>JAOEGS010009131.1:30757-45793 GCA_025447755.1 Corythornis vintsioides | reverse complement strand
ATGAAAATATTGAATAATACTGGACCCAGCACTGACCCTTGGGGGACTCCACTAGTCACAGGCCTCCAGCCAGACTCCGCTCCACTGACCACAACTCTCTGAGATCTGTCCTTCAGCCACTTCCCAATCCCCCTTATTATTGTTGCTTAGCTTGTAAGCATTCAAAACTTAAAGGTATCAACACTAGTCAGTTTCTCCCTTGTTTCTCAAAGCAACTGTGTCACGTACCATTATTAAGTGGTCAAGTGATTTGAAGAACATTGCAGTTCAGGATTCTGGGGCCTAGAACATGTCTTTTCCAATAGGCAGCTGGTGGCAGCTGGTACTGCCACCTATTCAGATTATGAGGTCTTGGATAAAACCCCATTTCTAAGTTCTTGACTTTTCTGAGCTTTTTCTTTACTGAGCACAACTATTATAGAAAATGCCAACCAAAACGGCACAAGGTGTTTCCAAGGTTGAGAAGTGTCAATCAGACATGCAAGCAAGTTACTACATATCATCTGATCTGTTGTGATAATTGTGTGCTGTGGCTTATAACAAGATAAAATGTTTATTCCAATTTTATGTGAAAGTTATTTTTGTTCAAAGCTTTCATGTGCTGGGACATTTTCTTATTTGGTAAAAAGGATAACCCTTGCTTCAGGATTTTGAGTCTTTTTAAGATAAAAGATCCCTGTCTGAATTTGATCAAGAACTATGCTTTCTGTTTCCATATCCAAAGAGTTGCTGGAGGCTTTTGGTTACATTTTGGCAGGGATGTTGTTTGCTAGGGTGGGGTGCAGCTTAGAGATGAGTAAGTCTGTGCACAGAGCTGAGAACAGAAATGTGGACCTTCTGTATGCAGGGCAGTGTTCTGATGGCTTCAAGATGTGGAAGATGACATTTCTTGAATTAAGGGGAGAGTGACTAGTTCTGGAGTAAGGCAAATCACATTAACTTGGATGAGTTGAGATTGGTGGGGAAAATGGTTTTAAATGGGGACTGAGAGGGAATAAAATGAGTGACAGCATGTCTTGTGGCTTATCCTCCAAGATTCCTCCTACTTGCCTTTGGATCTGAAATTGAAGGGAAGGAACTGGAACAAGTTGAACAAATGGGTATCAAAGGTAGAAGTCTAATGGAGGGGAAAACTGAAGCAGAGATCAGGATGGAATAGATGATGAAAAAGGAAAAAGAGAAGAGACAAATTGAAAAGCACAGAAGTCTCTTCAATCACAGTGACAACTATAATATCTATAAATATGATAAAGGTGAGCATAGAGAGGATGGAGCCAGACTCTTCTCAGTGTCATCCAATGACAGGACAAGAGGCAATGGGTGCACGTTGGAGCACAAGAGGTTTAGGGTCAACACGAGGAAAAATTTTTTCACAGTGAGGGTGACAGAGCTCTGGAACAGGCTGCCCAGAGAGGTTATGGAGTCTCCATCTCTGGAGATGTTCAAGACCTGCCTGGATGTGTTCCTGGGTGACTTGGTCTAGGTGATCCTGCTGTGGCAGGGGGGTTGGACTAGATGATCTTCTAGGTCCTTTCCAATCTCTTAACATACTGTGATTCTGTGAAAATCTCACTTCTTCAGTCTATCTCATCAGTATTGCCAGGACAGGAGAGATAGCTTTGGCAACAATCTTAATAAACAGGTCAGAAGAAACATAAAAAAAAAAAAAGGTTTATTCATAGGCTTTACTGTTACTCAGACTCCTTTTAAAAGCCAGTAAATGTTGCTCTATAGTGGATTTACTCTTGAGGTTTGCAGTGTACTACAGATGGCAAATATATGCAATAAGTAAGGTGACAGGTAGGAGGCAGTATCTTACCTGGCTTATATGGTGCCTCACAATGACATTCAGATTTTATAATTTCTGTAAAATGCATGTTAAATGCTGATCTGGAACATCCCTTTTTATTCAGGGATGACTGCTTCATTTGAAAATCTGTACAAAGCTTCACAGTTATGGTAATGAGAACCACCAAAGTCCAACTTTGACCTCCCCTGCCTCCCACCACTATTACAAAGGGGCAAACACGTTTTTTCATGTCACAGAAAAGCAAAAAGAAGAGCTCAGCAGAAGTCCTGAAACACAGTAAAACAATGCACAGTCTCAGCATCAATTCCAACACTGCTGATTTCCAAGTTCAAACCACTGGCTTCCAGGGTGCTGAGCAAAAAGCCAGGAACTAAAAACACCTGCAAAGGTGGCTACTTAAAATAGTCACGACTTTAAGAGAAATTTTCCAGCTGACGTATTTTGAGATCTTCTGTATGAAATTGAGAACTCACAACATGAAAGGTATGAAGGATGTTTCAGAACATCATCGCCATTATTTTGTTCTACATAAAGACTTCAGCTTTACACATGGAGAAGTCAAAGCTGTGCAGAGTAAAAGGGGCAAAAGATTTGGAACCTGAAATTCAGCGTGGGGTTTGTGTGACTGTCATGGTTCAACCCAACAGACAGCTGAACACCATACAGATAGTTGCTCAACCCCCCAGCAGTGGGATGGGAAAAAAAGAGAAAAAAAATTAATTCATGGGTTGAGATAAAGACAGTTTAATAGCACAGAAAAATAATAGAATTTGAATACACAAAACAAAACAAGTGATGTACAATGTAAATTGCTCACCATCTGCCACCTGATGATCTTCTAGGTCCCTTCCAACCCCTAACATTCTGTGATTCTGTGATGTCCAGCAACTTCCCAGGCAGTGGCCCCTGGCCAGATCTCCCTCTAGTTTATATATCAAGCATGACTTAATATGGTATGGAATATCCCTTTGGCCTGTTCGGGTCAGCTCTTCTGGCTGTGTCTCCTCCCAATTTCTTGTGCCTACTTGCTGGTGGGATGAGAAGCTGAAAAGTCCTTGAATTAGTGTAAACTCTGCAACTAAAACATCAGCATGTTATCAACATTATTCTCATCCTGAATCCAAAACACATTTCACCAGTTACTAGAAAAGTAATTAACTCTATCCCATCTGAAACCAAGACAGGGGCAAAAATATAGTCTACATATCAGGTTTAAGAACAAGGAGTTTGATATAATAATGAGAAGGCTATGAGAGAATTAAAATGGCAGACATCACTGTTTCTATAACTCAAACTACTGACCCAGTAGTCTAGAACCAGCAATGAATACATTTTGTTATTAAATTGTTGTACTCTTCCTCGTGACTCCAGGTGCTCTGGCATTGTTCTGGTAAGTGCAAATGCTGCATATGTAGTAAGATCATGTATGGTCCTCAACCTTATGCTCCTCTGGACTGGGAACCAGGCAGAGAGAGCAAGTCAGAGCCAGGATGGTCTTTTTCCTTGATTCAGGAGTGCTTGAAAGAACACAGCAAAGCAGGGGCTCTCAGCTTCTGCAGGCACTTCCTCCTCAGAATGTTGAGTGATGATGCTTACAGCAAAATTACAGCACAGCAAGTCAGTTTGTTCAGGGTACAGAATACAGCTATATGCTCTCATACTTCATGTCTGTATTACAGCCAGGGCAGAAGCACTTTTCTTGCTGAACTATATGAATTAACTTATATTTCCCTGTATTATATTCTCTGAAACAAATGCAGAAGTTGAGTGATCTTACACTCCAATTGGGCTCAAATAAGAGAGTAGGCAAGCAGAGACAGATTGACTCATTGCCTAGATTTGAGAAAACTGGAATAAAATTCAAATATATTTCATATAAAATTCAGCTCATATGAGTTATGCTTTCTCACAAGAGTTAAGAGTTGGTTTTTTGGTTGGTTTTGGTTTGGTTGTTGTTTTTTGGGGGGTTTTTTCTACGTGTCCCTTTGACACACTGGTGCGAACTACTTGCAAAGGGGAAGAAGGGCAGTTAAAAATAATTGATGGAGAGGGCTTGTTCTTCAAATTTGAATGGAAGGTAAGTTTCATGGCTAAACTACCTAAATCTACTAACACATAAGTCTTAGTGTCAAAAATAATAAAGGGGGAAGGGGACTCCCAATTATCTTTATTTAGCAACCCTGCTCTTGAAAACTCTAATAAATTAACAGAAAAAAAAGTTTCTTACTTTAACCACCCTTACTAAGCCAGATACAGTTATTTCTAACATTTATTTCATCCTTCCACACTGCTATTTTCCCAACTCAGAGCTTGAGCTCTGATACCTTTATTCACACTAAATGATTATTACACACTTATTACAGTGAGTCTTCATGAAGAAACTTCTGTCAGCTAAGTTTTCTAAAACTGGCCATGCATGGAAAATTCTTATGTGAGGTTAAGTCATTAGGCTAGATCTCACAATGTATCAACAAGACTGTCATTTCATTTCTGGTTTTGTAGGTGTTTTCCAGTTGTGTCATACCTAACCTTTAAAAATTGTGTCAGAGTTCCAGCTCAAAATGAAGTCTACAGGGTTTCTCTAAAAAGCACAGAATTAGGGAAAACATTATTTTAAATTGTGTGGTATACATTTAAAAAAATAAGTAACAAACAAACCAAAGTAAACAAACAACTATTTCAGGCTCTGAAACATATTCATTACCTAGAAATGACCCTTAGATATTCCAAAGACAAGAAAACAAGTGTCTATGTGTCTTTAGTGAGTGAACTGTAAGTGTATTCTTGGACTGAAAGAGCAGGGAATATTAGGTGTTGGTACTGTACTTTCACATACATTTCAACAAGTCCATTTTAGGCATCTAAGCTATATCTATAGTTGTAGTTAAGGTTGACCTTACAGTTGCACCAAGCCTGTAGCCACAAGCCTTCACTGTTTTAGTCCCAGGTCTTGGGCCCAAACACACATGTATCTTAACATTAAGATTTCCACTGAGCTCCCAGGAACCAAGTGCACACTTAGCATTTACCTCTTTACTCAGCATTTTTTAGAGGATATCTTGAATTTGCTGAATAAGTGCCCAATCTTAGCAGAGAAATTCAGAAGTAGACCTATAGTTCTCTATTTTTGTCTTTCAGCTTGTACACTTTCATTTTCCACCCAATTATTAGAAAGAAAAATCATCACACTTTCATTTTTGCAGGTAAAAGAATTTTCAGTATTTGTCCTAATTTGTATAGAGCTTCATTCCTTTACTAAATATTTTTCATTTATAAAGCACCTTCAGTCCTGGTAGACGTAAGCAATTTCTCAAGGTATTTGATAGATATTAGTCCTTGTTAGATAGGGAAATTTTGAAAGTGTTTGGTTTGTATCTATGTTTCCAAAAGTGCCCTACAATTTTAGTGCTACACTACTTTTTTTCTTTTCCTCTTGAAAAAAAAAAAAAAAAAAAGTTAAGAAAGTATTCACAGCTGTTACCAAAAGGATTGTTAGAATAGCTGTTTGTCTTTAAAATTTTGCTCTTTTGCCCTAACAAAAGGTGGTAGTATTGGGTAATAACATAAACTGATGAGAAATTCTGCTGTCTCATTACACAAAAGCAAAGACTTGGAGAGTCATGGTATCACAGTAGCATGATATTCAAAGGCTTTACAGATACTCTGAAGCAAAATTTTCAGCAGTATGACTCAAGGTAAATAATTATTTGGCAAAGTATTCCAGCTAAATTAATTTTATGCACAACAATGTCAGAAAAAAAACCACTTCCACTAGTGGGTCAAATGTTAGCTTAGAACAAATATGGACATGTTCTGAAAAATGCACATAAAATAAATCCTTAAGGTTTTTCTGGGTGTGTAGAACCAAAAGGTCAGCCAACTGACTACATGTGGTTCAACAGCTGCTTCCTCTGACCTGCCAAAATTTTTCCTATTGTCACACTAAAGAAAACCTAGCATTTCTTATTTGTAATTTTAATTACTGAGGAAACTAGAAATAGTGGATTATCAGAACTAAAACTACAAAATATTAAATCCCAGTGATAAAATCATCAAGCTCTGAAAAACACCCATCTAGAAGCATCAAAAATTTATTTGCCACACAAGATAACATAAAACTAGGCCCAAGGTAAAAAAAAAAAAGTCTCAATCTCAAAATCACAGTCACAAGAGCAACTCTGCAAGTCAAGCCAAAGAAATGTTGGGAGATGATGCAAGAATTGGAATGAATTATCAGCTTTACATGCAATTTTAGATACCACTCCAACATGCAGAGTATGGAAAAAAAGATAGGAACAGTAAGTGTGATGAAGTCTTCCTAAGAGCAGAACCTAATGAACAAGAGTTGAAAGCAGAAATAGAGAGGAATGTGTCAGTGCACTGAAAGTAAATGAACCGTGTATTCATTTAATATGTCTGAGGCAGCATAGCACAAGGACCAGTCATTGTAACATAGAAAGATCAGTGAAATATTGAGATCTTATGAAGTGTGATTCATTGGAATGCCATAGAAAATGAAAGCAACCCGTAATTGACTTAGCAAGGATCACGAAGTCTCATTTCTGCCAGAGGCAAGAACTGGAGGAGGGGACTAACCAGGCTAAAAAAATGCTTCTAATGTCTTGTGGAGAGCATCAAAGCTCTCGCTAGAATAGATCTGGAAAAGTCTATGTCTACAAGAAAGTACCCTTCAACCTGAAGCCACTAGGCAACCTGCAGTGATTCTTGCTTTGATGGGAAGTGTCCCAGCCATTGGCAGGGGGGTTGGAACTAGGTTATTTTTAAGGTCTCTTCCAACTCTAACAATTCAATGATTCTGTGATTCTATATCACAGCGTGGAGGAAAAGAGGAGGGAGCTTTATACTGCCCTAAGGAAATTGCCCTTCAAAATCAACCTGTTCTGTCATCAGAATAAAGAACATAAGGTCTTTGAGTACTCTGCTTTATAGCTAAGGTAGTCCAAAATGTTTGAATGCCACCAGTATCTCTTTCCATCTTCCATGGATATCCAGGCTAACTAGATGATGTGGCAAAGACAGTTCCATCACTGCTTACAAGAAGGCATCTACAACTTTATGGATCATTCACCCCATTCTTGGCAATTTGTTTTGATGAATTCTGACAACAGAGCAACAGGACCGAGCATGTCAAAAAGAGAAGCAGAGTAGTGTCTGGCTCCTGATTGAATTTAGACTTCACTTAGATGTCAAATTGTTCAGACCATTCAAGAAGATGATTCATAAATGTGCAAAAGCTTTATTCTAGGTTGTCCAGACAAATGTGAGGTGCTCTTGGAAATTACTTTCTCCAATAAGTCAGGAAGCAGATGAGCATCAGCATCACAAATTTTGGACAGAATTACCTAAATTCTGCCTAGTCAATTACTGGAATTAGGCCTAATTGACTACACAAGAAGGGAACATTTTCAGCTTTCAACAAAGACAGAAATGCTCAGACAGATGATCAACGTGTATGTTTTTTCCATGTCTGATGCATCAGCATGTGTCTGATGGGTGGGTTAAGAAAATAGATTAATATAATAGATTAGTTTTCAATCAGCACCTCCTTTGGTTCACACTGTCTGCATCTCAAATAACAAATGCAGTCTGTTTAAATTCCTGAGCCCAGTATCTATTTCCCTGCTTTTAAGCCTGGAGACCTGTGAGAAATCAAACTATGGAAGGTGGAGAGGAAAATGTTGGCCTCCTGTCCTCACTTTAATACAAGGTCAGAACAAAGCTGAAACATGCACCTGGACAAAAGGTCTTCAAAGATTTCTGACATCAAACTGTTTCAACAAAGTCTCTGTCTGTGGCTCTGACCATGGGGTGAGCTGATTCAGCTCCAGGTATTTCACCCCAAACCACAAGATTTCTCTGTATTTATATTTTAAACAGTTCACTGTTCTGAAGTTTACATATATGACATTTTGATCTGACTGTGTATTACATAGCAAAACGTATGACAGATGGCTCACAATAATTTGGGAAAAAGCCCAGCCTAATGAGTTAATCCTAAATAAACAACTTAAGAACTTTATACAGATGAAAGTTGGGAGGAAAAGTTGATACAGGTAGATAGGAAAAGAAGTGTTGCCTGTCCCAGGAACACTGGAAGAAATAAAAGTTTCCTTGGAGTGGTAAAGAACTCTTGGAAAATATATTGAATTGTGCTCTCTCCGTCAACAACCTGTAAGCACTACAGGACAAAAATTTTTGATGAACAGCAAATGGAAGTGATGTCCAAATGCCTGAGACACATTACAGACACTGAAAAGATCTGAGCATCAATGCATTCACATAGAAAAACAGGGCCTGCCTGAGTCAAGACTATAAAGGCCTTGTGTATTATGGGAAGCATAATCACAAGACAGTGTCATTATGATAGTAATAAGTCAGCAGAGCTTTTAGGCTGGAGCTGGCTCATGTCTTGATGTTTCAGAACTGGAGCACACTGCATTGGAAGTGTCCTGCAATACAGCACATAGATAAAGGCAATGCCAGCATTTCTTTTTTAAGCAGAACAGACCTAAAGTGCATAATAGTGTGACATTAGTAAAATATTATCCTAATTTTAAACATGGACTGTAGATGTCACTATGCTATAGGAATACAGGCATTAGCAGTAATTATCCAATGCAGTAATATTAGGACAGCAATTTATACAACCCATATATCTGAAATTCCAGACTGTTTTTCCAGGCTAGACTGCAGAGGGGCTCTCTCCATTCTGTCCATGGAAACCAGGACACTGCCCAGCTGAGACTGCAAAAGCAGCAAAGCCATTGGGAGTGTGAACCAGACAGAAGCTGACTTCAGACATATTGCAGGGGCTGGGAGACCAACCTTCCCTTCCACAGCTGTTCACGTATTGGAAGCTGTTAGTATCTAAGGCTCTCATCTAACCAGGTTGCTGCTGTGTACTTAATGAGAACATATACTATATTTGCTGTACTCTTCTGGGTGCCTCAAAAAATTTCGTGTTCAAGCAGCCTGATATCTCCTGATTGACACCAAAAAGACCAGGGAAGATGCTTTTGTGATCAGGAGCATAGACAGGCTCAGGGTAAGTCTCCTCTGCAGTCAGACTGATATGTTACTGCAGCACAGACAGACCTTCCTTATAAATTCTGATGTCAGTAGCAACGCCACTACCATCCAGGTCTTGGCTGCTGTCTACACATACAGCATCCCACAAGAATTCCAGTTTGGTCTAGAGTACCCCAATTGCTTTCAGTACCAAAATGAAAGCTGCCCCAGGTCTGCCTAAAGGCCTTGCAATCACAGTCTTTCACTGGAGAGAGCTCTGCTGACTCATTTGAAGTTGCATACTGAGTCTTGGGATATTTGACATGTGGAGGTCTGACCAATGGAAAGAGCATGTTCAACAGCACATTTACTACTAGCAGGGCATGTCTATCTGTAATAAAACCTATTAAATTTACCCCTGCACTGTCTTCCCAATGCCCTCCATAACAGCTGTCTTGGCTGAAATGCCCTTCCCTGGCAGTATATTAACATGTGGACACAGCACTGCTGTTGGGCAGTATATTCAGCTAACTGATGGAAATTGTCCGGTAGAAACTACATGGAAGAGGTAGCCAACAATATGGTGCACTGTGGCCTGGGGTAGCAAGCAAGAATTCAGGTTTGGGTTGTCAGGGAGAGGGCACACAGGATCTCTTCAAGTCAGCATTACCCCACATGGTGTAGCTCTGTTGTTGCTACCACCTGTAGGACAGTTTGCAGTGTCTTGAAACCTGTACTCATGACTGACACATTCTGTGGCTGTACTAATGTCCTGGAGGGAATATTCAAGTAACAAAGGGTGACCAGCCTATGCCTGAGAAATTTTATGTATTATATGTATTTTTTGCCCCATGCTGGCACATGGGCACCACCCTAATTTTCCTCTGGAGTTGTGCCATGTTGAGAAAACACAATGCAGTGGAACTTCTCGTATCATAGATCTTTTTAAAGACCTTTGCATCTCCTTCATCTGCATGGAGTACAGATGCTTTATTTTCTGATGTCCTCAGTGTCAGGAGTACATCCAAGGCAATATCTCTAACAACTGGACCAATTCTGTTACTTTACTGTTCCAATTAACAGCTGAGATCAGCTGAGTCTAGCTGTTTTCACTTCATGACAGGAAAGCAGACACATTGGAATGAAGAGTCAACCTGAACTGGACATGGTGAGTGGTGGAGACGTCTCAGACGTACATTGCAGTCTCTGAACACAAGGTCCCAGGGATGAGTGTTGAAGAGGGAAAAGATAAAATGGAGCAATTATAGTTCACGCTAGACTTGATTTCCACTGGAAACTGGTTCAGCTGCATGCTGAACTCTTGTTCAAGAGCATGGAGTGATGAGATTTGGACTCTGTGAGTCCAGTTCTTCTCTTGTGGATTTAAATTTGGAAAAACAAATCTTAATTTCCATTTGTACTAGTGTGACAAGACAATGAGATTTAGGGGTCAGAATATAACTTATCCTAAATTAGCATTGCTGTTGTCTGTCTTCACCCACATTGGCTTTTACCTGCCTAGCTTCTGGTCATGGTGCCGGCCCAACTGTAGCCAAAAAAAACTTGAAAGAAAGCACCACAACATAGGCTGACTGAAGAAGCCCTGCCAGCCTGCTGCTCCTACTCAGCCTGGTTCAAACTAGCATCATACCTGTGCTAGGGTACTGCAGTTGTTCCTGCACCTGATGATTAGGTGTAATGGTATCACAATCTAAAGGCATGATTATGTTGGGCTTGCTATCGACCTACTTTTATGGTCATTGCATTTAAAAATGGAAAGGTGTAGACATTTGTAGATTTTGTCTGGAACATGGGGGGAAAGTGGTGAAAATGGACATTTCTATTCTAATAGAGCCCTCTGGAATGTATTTTTCAGACAATTCTATATCTGCATCTCTGTTTTAATGGCACTGTATTGACTGTTGGTAATCTTGGATTGTTCACTAAATCACATTTTTCTGTCCTGCTATTGATCTGATGTAGTTTAATTGCAGCAGTGTATGTGTGGTCTCCAGAGAGTTCTTCTGAGGGAAAATGTAAATTCACAGAAGTGTATCCCATCCATCTTGGTTGTAATTGTGAGCAGAAGGCTGCTCAAAGTCACATAGTCTGGGTTTGTTTCCACTGACTCATGGTTGCCTTTGGATTAAATGCAGCTGCTGAACAGTCTTTTAAGCTGCTTCATTGCAGGTTGATCATAATTGCTATCAGAGAGCCAAGGGATTCATATCTTTTATGTAGAGTTCATATACAATGTGTTTAGTAGACCAGAGATTTTCTCTGCACATCTGATCACTTACCTCTTTTTGGTTTTTTTGCATACATATTGCTAGGTCTATTTCTCTGAAAAAAAAAAAAAAAGAAATGAGTGAATCTTTACAAAGCCATATGACCAGATTACTCTTTGATAACGTGTCATTCAAAGAGGGAGGAAAAACTCCAGGCTCTGAAAGAAAAACAGCTCAGAGGCAAAGTATGTTGCTTCAGAAAGGCAGTTTTCTGTCAAAAGTCTAATTTAATTTTAATAAAAAAATAACTTTTTGTGGCATTCACAACTCAATATCAATTGGATAACCTGCAACTCAGCTAAGCAGAAATAACTTCTGTCATTGCTAGACAAAATAAGCATGGCCACTGAAAGACTAGATAGAGACTTCCTTTGCTGGATAAGCCAATGAGACTACACAATATGAACATGGGCTGAGGTGAGAACATCTCATCTCTGAAGATTTCTCCACTCATGTTTGGTGATCCTTTCTTCAGAGCGCAAGTGCTCCAGACCCTAACTAACTTCAGCCTATTGAGATCCTTCTTGTGCTGGGTCAAAGCAGGGGAGAACTGGATCCAGTATTCTGAAAATGGTCTGATTACTCAAGTCCCTTCATTTACTGGCTGTGCCCAGGACACTGTTGGTTTTCTTTGCTACCGGAGCACAAGCACCTACTTGTCCTGGTTTGGGTTAGACCAGAACAACTCTGTTCAGTGATTTTACTTTTCAGCTAGGTTCTTCTAACTAACTGCACTTTCTCAAGTTAGCAGCATGTTTTGCAGACAGTGTCTGCTTCTAGCAGTGATAACACCTCATGTTTAGAGTTACTACCAAGGATACCAAGGTCACTGCTAGAACTCGTGTATCGCACTGAAGGGTGTAGAAAGTGAAAGACTGCACCTGTGGGGAGGAACAGACAGGACAGGTGACTCCAAACTGACCAATGAGGTATTCCATCCCATATATGGCATATCCATTATATAAAGCTTGGGGGTCTGGAGGTTCTCTCTCTCATGGTTTCTCTGGTTTTTGCTCTTGCTCTCGTTCTGGGGGAGAATGCACAGAGAGAAAAGCACACAAGCTGAGCTGTCAGTCTAAGCAAGCTAGATGGTGATCTAGGCTCTCAGCTCGGGTTGTTGGCATTCTTCCTCTCTTGAGAGGGTTCTTCCTCTCAGAGCATCAAAGAGGAATCTGTCCATTCTGCCTTCAATCCCAATCAATGTGTTCCTGAACCCAGTGCCAGAATCCAGCTCCAGAGCACAGCTCCCATCTGGGACTCTCCCTGTGCCAACTCCACAGCAACAGTGACAGTGGCGTAATTAACATTGGGGGGGGATGGTTTCGGTACTGGTCTTATACATACTTGTATATATTCCATTATTTTTCATTTTCATTAAATTGTTATAGTTTCCTTTTCTAATCACTAAGTCTCTCTCCCTTATTACTTTTCTCTTCCCCTTTGGGGAAGGAGGGGGGTTAAAAGAGAGCATCTGCTGCCGGTCTAGGGGTTGCTCTGACCCTAAACCGTGACACATATAGCTGAGATGGATGAAACCTTTCTAGTCAAAAATTCAGAGAGATAAATTTGTTGAAGTCATTTCATCATGGCATTTGCTGCCACATACTTCCCAAGGTAAAGATTTTGTGAAAATTTCTAACAACCCATGCCAGTTAAAATAGCCTTGAAATTAATTTTTATTTTGGAGCCTTCTAAGAGCAGATGGCTGGAGGAACACCTCCAACAGAGGTTGGATGATATTCTATGAAGGCTTAATGCTCTGCATGGCATGAAAGAAAACTGATACTTCCTTTTAAAAATCAAAATCTTGTTAGGATGGCAAAAATCATCTCTGTGTCTTGAAAGTTTGAGTAAATTAATGTAACTGCTTTTAAGATATTTTTGTCTTTCAGAAAGAGGACTAGGTTTCCCTTCTTTCACTTTCTCCAGCCCTTCCTTGTCTCTAATTAGAACAATGCTTTAAGTAGGTATCACTCAGAAGAAACATATCCTTCTGTATCAGGAATAGCGTGGCCAGTAGGACTATGGATGAAATTCCCTCTACAGAGCACTTGGTGAGGCCTCACTTCGAGTACTGTGTACAGTTCTGGGCCTCTTACTTCAAGAAAGATACTGAGATGCTGGAGCAGGTCCAGAGGAGAGAAATGAGGCTGGTGAAGGGACTTATGAGGTTTTAAGGGGAGAGTATGAGGGGACTGGGGTTGTTCAGCTTATAGAATTGGAGAAACAAGGGGGACACTACCACTTTCTACAACTACCTGAAGGGAGGCTGTAGGCAGGTGGGGTTTGGGCTCTTCTCCTAGGCAACAAGTGACAGGACGAGAGGGCATGGCCTGAAGCCATGTGAGGAGAGGTTTAGGTTGGATATTAAGAAGCAATTCCTCACAGAGAGGGTGATCAGACATTGGAATGGACTGTCCAGGGAAGTGGTGGAGTTGCCGTCCCTGGAGGTGTTTAAGGAAAGACTGGATGTGGCACTTAGTGCCATGGTCTAGCCATTGTGGTGGTGATAAGTAATAGGATGGGCTTGTTGAACTCAGAGGTCTTTTCCAGCCTCAATAAATAATTCTGTGATTCTGTGACTCTAATGTGTGGCTGGCAGTTCAGTAAATCTAGATGTTGAGAGCAGATGAGAAGAAAAGAGCCAGGAGTTCTGGGACCTAATGAATAATCAGTCTCTTCCCCCTTTCAGATGCTGCATAATGCTCTTGTCACATTCCCTTGCCAGACAGATGAGCCAACTGTGTGAAGGAAGAATAAGAAACCTGAACTATGGCAGTCATCAGCATGAGGTACAGAAGTGTGGTAAAGAGCCCATGTAGCAGCTGTGTGTTCCCTCCAGGAGTCTTGAAGAGCCATGACCCCTCCTGCCAGCCCCATGCCCTGGCATGAACCAGCCCAGGACTCACTGTGATAATACAGCCTGGTCCCCACTGAATAAAGGAAGGCAAGGTTAGCCTGTCACCTGCATCTTCTCTGCCCGGTTGACTGGACACGAAGCTAACCAGACTGGAGGGAATGTGTATCTATGCACAGTGTTGTGAGCTGCACTGAGGGACATGAATCAGCCCTCCTCCCAGGTGTGGAAAAGGGGTTGTAAAGTCCAACAAAGAGAGGAAAAATATGGCAAATGGGGCAGTAATGTTGAAAACTCCTTTGCCAGACCTGCCAGAACCATCCGTACTGGTTTTTATCTAGCTTTCTTGTCTATGGAAAACACATTTAGTAACCAAGGGCTGTGGACATATTCCAGGTGGGGCTTTAGTCCCATATATGACACCCCTGCACAGATATCCTTGAGGTTTCTTTAGGCAAGGCATGACTAAACTGAATGGGACAAAAGAAGGGAAAAGACCAAAGGGCAGAGCAAAAGTTGTCTTTGTTTTCTTTGGACTTCTAGCACAGAGAAAGTGCAAGGTCAATGTATTTCTCCAGGTTCCTCTATTATGTACTGAATTTTCAAAAGAAAAGCCATTAAAAAATGACATACAAATAAGATTTTAATGATCCTCATTTTGGTCATGGACATATTTTACCATCATAATAAATCTTAGATTAATATATGTGCTGTTCAAGACAGAGCACAGTTGTAGAAAAAGGTACAAAATATTTTATTCATAACTCTAGCAAGGTCTGGGAATTCAGTCCAATTGACTGTGCTGACCTACTTTTCATGAATACTCAATTTCACACAGCCATGCTGGTTGTCTCAAAACTGATAGTATAACAGGTGAACATACCTTCCTGGACATTTCAGAATACTGAGGTAAAGCATGACTTTTAGTTACACAGTTTTCGTCGTCATTTTTATTTTAATTCATTGCAATGATAGAACTGGGAGGAGTGGCTGACACAGCAGCAGGCTGTGCTGCCATCCAGAGAGACCTGGACAGACTAGAGAGCTGGGCA
>JAOEGS010009130.1:7811-24275 GCA_025447755.1 Corythornis vintsioides | reverse complement strand
CAAACAGAACCTACATATATATATTCAAAAATAATTTTTTAAAAAATAATATTTTCTCTGAGCTTCTAGTTTCTTTTTGCAGTGCTTTTCTTTAAAAGGGAGAGCTTTTGTTTAATCTTCTAAATGGCTGCCAGTGCCAAATTCTCATTAAATACCCAAAGAGGGTGAGGCACTTCCTTTTAATGCTTCAAGGATATTTTATCTGGTACTTGAAAGTGAACAAATGCTCTTCATAATCACAGAGATACCTTTGCATTGTACTTGTGAATAAGAAGGCCAACGAAGTCCATATCATTTAGTGCTTTGGACAAACAACCTTAATCCTGATTGCAAGCTGTGATCATTTAATACTGTATTTGCCATCACATTTTGGTTTAATGACTGCTTTCATATGGTGGTTACCTTTTTGAAACTTAACTCATTGCTGAAGTGAAAGGGATTGGGTCTTTCCTGGTGGCCAGGTCATTAATAATACACTTGTGTTTTGTGCAGGGTGACAGTGGAGGTCCACTAGTAACTTACAAAAACTCTGTGTGGTGGTTGGTTGGAGATACCAGCTGGGGAACTGGCTGTGCTACTCCCAATAGACCTGGAGTGTATGGGAACATGACTGTGTTTACAGATTGGATTTCTAAAAATATGCAGGTAAAATAGTACTGTAGAATCATAGCAGTGTCTGGGTTAAAAGGGACCTCTACAGGTCATCTAGTCCAACCCTCCTGCTGAAAGCAGAGACATTCTACAAGAGCAGGTTGCTCAGAGCCTTGTCAAGCTCCACCTGGAATGTCTCCAGGGGTGGGGCCTCTGCCACCTCCCTGAGCAACCTGTTCCAGTGTCCACTGCTCTCATGGTAAAGAACTTCCTTATTTCTAATCTAAATCCACTCCTTTCTAATTTAAAACCATTGCCCCTTGGCCTTTCACTACAGGCCTTTGTGAACATGCTCTCTGCAGTCTTTTTATAAGCTCCCTTCAGGTACTGGAAAGTGGCTATAAGGTCTCCCCGGAGCCTTCTCCAGGCTGCACAATCCCAGTTCCCTCAGCCTGTCTTCGTAAGATAGGTGTTCCAGCCCCCTGATCATCTTTGTGACCCTGCTTTGGCCCAACTCTATCAGGTCCATGTCTTTCCTGTGTTGAGGGCTCCAGAGTTGGATGCAGTGCTCCAGGTGAGGTCTCACCAGAGCAGAGTAGAGGGGCAGAATCATCTGTCTCCATCTGATGGCCACACTTCTGATAAATATTTGAGTGGTTTTAATAATTTCAAATATCCCAATTCCTGAAACTTGATTTTATTTACAAAAATAAGTAAATGTGACTTGTCTACTAATAAAACTGCTCTGTTGAGAAACATCCAAGCAATTGATAAGATAATCTGTCAGCAGAGCTTGAACCTTTTGTTTTTCTGTTTTGTTAACAGGCAAACAGATGATAATGCTGTCTGTTCTTCTATCTGATTGATGTTTCTTTGAACAAGAGTAAATGAAGCCATGGATGCCTGGGATATTTACTCATTTTGCAGATTATTTGTTTGCCTCTTTGAAATTACTTTTTAAAAATGTCATGAAGGATTGCATACTTGGTTCTGTGCTGGCTACAGTGACGGATCTTAATCATTGAAGGATTATCACAATGAGCACCTTTCTTCTTGTTCTGGTGCCTGGCAGAAAGTCATTCTGTCAACTGATTGCTGAAACGTCTCTCTTTAGTTGAGTAACTTTCACTTGATAATCAGGCACAGGCTTATAGTGGCAATTTTAATCACAATTTAAGATTTTTGTAGCAGAATGCTGAGACAATTTGTTTAGTAGTGTTTTAAATGAAATGTGAAGTAATGTGAACATTGAATCTCTGAGCTGCTGGTTGGCAATTTAAAAGGAAATTAATGATTTTGGTGTATATGAAGGGAAATTTTCATGCACTACAGTAGAGGCACAGAAAAAAAAAACCAAACAGAACAACTGTATATTCAGGTGGTTAAAAAGCCTCAGGATCTTGACACAGATAATCCAAGTCAGATTGTTTGAAGTGAGAGCAGTCTGACTGTCCCAGTTAATTAAAAATGCTTTTTTGCCTTAAGATGCTCTGAACCTAGAAAGAGCAAGACCTGCAGACACTCTTGATATCAGCTGTGGAGAGGGATGGATGTTGCAGAGCTGTAGCAGGAAGCATTCAGTTACGTGTGCTGATGGCAAGGTCCCTGGCTGTGCACACAGAGACTGACTCTTGAACTCTCCCTGCTGTGAAAGGAAAAGGGCAAAGTTTTCCAGTAAGGCTGTGTTGCAAGCAATGGACCTCTGATTGCAGACACGTGTACAGAGGCTGAATGTTTTATACGAAGAAATACAAATCTGTGTTTCTACATAACCAGATGAACTACCTCATTTATTAAATTTGGCTTTTAATTACTTAGAGCTCTCTTTTAAGTACCTGCATGTATGTTTTTAGAAAAAAAGTAATTAATAACAGAGTGCCACCTCAACTAGAATTTTAAAAATAATTTATCATCCTTACAGAGGAACAAAAAGCCATACCAAGTCACTTGTTAAGAAGAATGAATCTTCTGAATGAATCTACTAGTTGTTTTTTTTTTTTTTCTTCCCCTTTTCCCTCCTCCTTTGGTACAGAAATGCAATCTACATGCAAACACCACCAAATAAAGAATTATTTTTTTTTTTACAAATACTTTTCCTTGGTAGTTTTTTTATAGCTGTTTGCTTGGATTTTTTTGGAAGCATTTGCTGGATTCAGTGTCTGAATGCTTTAAGAATCAGATCAGAAAGAAAAAAAATCCAACACAACAAAAACTCAAAAACAACACAGGAGGGTGATCCAAGAGATTGTTTTAATTCCAGTATTCAGGGTCCTTGAATAAATGTTGGAAAAGAGAGCTGGACATCCAGAAATCTCGGATGTCTTTAGTGGCTGGATCTGATGAAATCACTCTGACTTGTGAAATTGAATTAAATAAGGAATCTTAGCCTAAAGGCAGTGCCTTGAGGGAGTCACACCCTAGTTTGTTACTGCATCTTGTGCTGACTGAAGCAATGTGATTTGCCTCTGTAGGTGTGAGACAGGATGTTTTCAATAGCACATTAGCTTCCAATGGACCTTGGAGGATACCATGAAGTAGCCAACACGTTTAAAGTACTTTCAAAATAGGAATTAGATAAATTGTTATGGTATTTGGCTTTTATATGGCTCAAGACACTGCAAGGCAGTAGCAGCCAAACTTTATACCGAAATCTGTCTGTAGTGCTCAATAGGGTTAAGAAAGGTGTATGCTGTACTGGCCTAAATACTGCAACAGAAGTCTGTCACCTGCTGCTGCAGTTTTGTCAGAAAGTCAAACACCTATTGTCTCTAGACTGAAAAGAATGTTTGTCTTGTATCTTAGAAATTGCTACATGACACACTAATACAAGCACACTTTTTTTTTTTTTTTTATTGAATGCAGGTGTTACTGTTGCTGCACAAAGTAGAGCTTCACCCATTAAAACAAATCCTCTGTATGTCACAAATACAGCATACAATATTATATTTTACACTGGCTTCCATGAAATGAAAGTGCTCTTGGAAAGTTTCTCATTACTCAGGGGAGGGGAAAGAGAAAGGCAGCAAGCTGCCTGCTGAGACACACTTCTAATGTTTAACATCATGGGTGGTTTAATCCCCTTTGGTCATCCAAATCATGCCATCAGTCCCAGAATTTCAGGCAATGCTCCAGGCATCCAAAACAAAAGAGTCTACAAATTGGAGAACTGACAAAGGAGATGCAGATGCCATCTTGTGGATTTACTGATCAGATAAAGTTAACTTTTCCCTCTAGGCTGGAACTATTTCATGCCCACCATGTACACCCTCTCTACCTCCTAGGCTGATTTAACAGTGTAGTACTTTTCAGTCATCTTTCAGGGAACAGAAGGAAAGACAAACACCACAGGAAAGCAAAAACACAAAGGTAAGTAGATTGCTGAGGTTGTGCAGGAAGCTTCATCAAGGAAAGTTGGTTAGATCATTTGATTTCTACAGTTTGTGAATTCTACAGCTGGAAGCTCTTATCCTCTTAAAAACAAAACAAAACATCACAAAAAAACCCAACAAACCAAAACAACAAACCCACAAAAAAAAAAAACAAACCCAGAGCAAGCCCACCAAAAATTATAGTAAAACACAACCCTCAGAGCTGTAGCTTTTAAATCATTATTTCTATTATTATACAGAATTCATAATGCAAATGTTTAAAAATAGGGTAACATTTAATCTCAGCTACCTCAGTGAGTAAAATGAGTGTTAAAGGTCTATGCTGACATATTTTTAGGGGATTTTACAAAGCTCTTCAATAGTGCTAGAAAATGAAAGTAGAGCAATAATGAAAAATTAAGAAATCTATGATGAGGTGAAGTCTCTTAGGTACTGGCAGGCTTTGGTGAGACGACTGACTCGCTGACTGAGATAGTTTCTATGATTAGTAGCTTCGCTGTCCTCCTGAAGGAAATAGCTTAACTTGTCTTTTTCTTGCAAAAGATGTAACATTGTGATCTGTAAGTTGTCCCCAAAGTCATGAAGGGCAAAAGACAAGATGATTAGAGGTATCTGATTGGAGAGGCGTTTACTTGTTCCCTGCAAGAAGGGGGGAAAAAAAGAAAGAAGACTTTTTTTCCAGAAGTAACTAAAAAAGGGAGGGGATATGGGTAATCTGGTAAGAAGTGACAGCATGTTTTTTAAGCATTGTATTGTTACTCTTCAAAAAGTGAGTACTTCTAGGAACTAAATGCTTACCCATAGTCTCTTTTGTGCATAATGATCTAAAATTTGTTATAAGAATGTCAGCTGTTTGTGGTTTCTTTGTTCTTTTGTTGGGTTTTTTTCCCTTGGCAAACTAAAGACAGACTGCTCCCTGCTTAGCTATGCCAGCTGTCATTGCTAAGAGTTATATGGGGTCACACCCAAGGATAGATGTTGGGAATAATTTCTGACCTAAAACCTGTGTTCTCTGAATGTTACAAATCTGTTATGGTGCAGGAAATAGGAGTGATTTTTCCCAAAGGTTGTAAATAGCTGTATTTAGATGGTATTTCTGATGTAGTTGTCCTTTTGAAGTACAAGACAGCTGGAGTAAGCTTTAGCCTTAAGGGAAAATGTCTTCAGTAATAGACTAGACTGTGCCTACATTACACCTATTGATATATCAACAAGATAATTTTCTGCTTAACCTGACAAACTGGTCTAGTTATTTATGCAAATGGAAACAGATTGTCATAGAAGAGGTTTTGGGGCCCTTTCAGAGGTCTTGGAGGCTTATCTGGTGCTCTTGGGTGATGGGAGGTTAAAAACTACTTCAATGCTGGGATTGAGCTACCTTCAGTCTTCTTGGTGAGCCCTTATGCCTGAAAGACTGGCTGCAATTGAGAGAGGTGCTGTCTTCATTTCTTTTTGTGTCACCTGACTTGAAAATGTCAGTGGGAAAAGCGGGTAGAGGCAAATTTGATTTGTAGGTCTATAGTGTTTTGTCAGTCTGTTCCCAGAGAGGTCTAAGCTGTTTCTGGATTTAGATACCTATGGAGCTCAGTGTCTGCAAATTGTTTATGTACAAGGATGGAGTTGAGCTAAAGCTGGAAAATACCTAAGACTAGATGTTTACTTTTTCCTTCTAGTTTGCAGAGATCTACTCAATACTGAGCAATTAGGCTGAGTCAGCTAAAGCACTTTCTGAGCCTACCTATTTGCTGGGCACTGCTGGCCACGGTGGGAGGGAGCCTAAGTGTTTTAAATATGGTTGTTTTTCAGGAACCAAACTCTACCCAGAATCTTGACAGTGCTGTCATAGGTTACACAGATTCATGTATGCCAAAAGGCCATGGGCATTTAAGATCTTTCATTCAAAGTGTATTTAGTCCTGCATGAACTTGATGGACATTTGATGCCCTGGCATTTGTTACTGTTGAAAATGGTGCTTAGGGCATTTACAAAAACTTAACTAGCACCTAAGGCACTAGTGTTATAGCAGGGAGTATAGCAAGGTGAGAGGGAAGAGCTTATGAAGTTTTCTGCCTTTGTCTCTTGTTCTCTGAAAGCCAGTGGTTTTCTATCCCATCAGCCAGCTCAGTCTGAACATTTTCTAATTGCAGAATATTATCAAGGCCTTGTTACTGAAATTCAAGGTGAGCTGCTACCTACCATACTGCATTATTAATATTGAATTTGTTGCTTCCTGAGGAAATTTTATGAAACGAACAAAAGCAAATCCTGATTCTCCATGTTCTCTTTGCTGTTTTTCTTTAAGATGATCTTTTGTTAAACATCCAATTTTTCTTCAGAATTAAATTCTGTGGGGCTATCTGCAATACAGCACATACACTGATCTCTACAGGTAGCCAAATCCGTTTAAACTTCACATTTCATGATCACTCCTGCTGCATTAGTTCAGGATCTGACTGCAAGCCTCTGACACCACTTTCTATTGGTAGCAGGAATATGCAGAGAGGCTTGAGGCTGAGATGCTATGCCAAACACCAAAGTGATATATCTAATGTTGTTAAGGTTGTGGAAATTAGTGTTATTTGAAAACTGTGAGCTGAACTTGCAGTGAATAAGCAATCCTGGGACTGTTGCTTCCTTTGCTGATGGCTTGCCATCAACCGAGTATCAATGACTTCTAATTACAGGGCAAAGTGCTCTTCCCCATCTTATCCTCTCCTCCATGCTGGTAAGGGACTGTCTTCCCCCCTACCCCCCTGGACACTTGCCTACATAAGAAAGCCATCGAGAGAGCATTGTACAGGCTTGGGGCTGTATAGGCAGCAGGGAGTCACCCCCTTCACTGTGAAAGGCAGGAGGAGGGTGAGGAAGAGGACTCACTTGACAATGGCATATTCCCTGAGCAAGAGGCAGTGCTGAAGGGAACCATGCTAGTCTGGGAGGTAGTTAACAAGTGGTTTAGGAGCCAGTGGTCATTGTAACAACCCACAGGCTTTTCTGATCAACATATCCTGCAATATGCAACTACTCTCCAGTGACTGCCCACACATCCTATCAGAATAGCTTTGTCCTGGTACTTCCATCACTGGCCAGAAACTCCAGTTAACTCATATAGAAGCTGTGCATATACCTGGATGAGACACTTATGCTCTGGCACCTCCTTCCATCATGACAGCAGTATTGCACAAAAGACTCATATTGACTACAGTGAGATCTGTATGAGGGATACACACTATAGCATTCAGGATGCAGAATAACTGCTGTATTGTAATGTGTAAACTCACAGTGATGTAGGCCTTCGTGTGAGAAATCATTTCCTGGACAAAGGAGGCCTCTTGATTCAAAACAGATGCAGTCTGCCACTCTTTCCTACTGCCAGCTTTGGTGGTGTCTTCTGTCTTAAAAGTGTTTAAATCCTGAATGTAAAGGTTATCCTGGCAATATACAATTCTCTCCATTTTAAACTGGGTCCGGATCTGTCTTTCAGCTTCCACTGCTTGTTGATGTTTGATGTCTTCAATTCTGATCTAGGAAAAAAAAAACCAACAAGTTCTCAGACATTCATTTTCTTTGCAAGGGTTCTGGTCCTCAGCAGTGTCCCCACGTAACAGCAAGGTAGGCATAGTGTTCACCAGTCCTTGCTTCAGCACTGTCTAATCCCAGACAGGGTATTGGGAACATAGAGTAATGCTTTAGATTCTAGTTCTTCTGTTGTGAAAGAGCAGGAAAATGTAGCAGGTTTCTTCTCTCCTTAAACATGAGTGGATTCAGTTAAATCCTGGTTCTTCGATCTCGAAGGAAAAGAAAAGGTTGTTTGGAACAAGCAGCAATGTCCAGCCGTGAGTTCAGCTTGCAGCCCATCCTTGGTTTTTGCACACATTTTGTTTGCCTCTCTCCCGCAATAGACAGCGACAGCAGGCACTGATGTGAACTCCATTGCCCCCTCCTGCCCTTCTTAAAAGCTGCACTCTCCTATCTGTTGGCAGCAAATCAATCCTGCGTAACCCCTCACTGGCTGGAGCTTTTATTGCCGTAACTGATGCTTTCTGACCTTTTTGATACTGCTACCTAAAAGTCAGTGTGTGCAGCAAAGTTCCTTAGTTATCCTTGAATTCCTTCAAAATACTTTCCTAGCATCGCTAAGAAAACACTCCATCTTTTTCTCTTCTTCAGTGCATCAGAACTTGCTTTTCAATCCTTTCACTGTGTTATGCCTAAAGATGCTCCATGAGCACCTCTGTGTTTGGTTGAAACAGATTATTTGCTTGCTGTCTAGCTGGCCTGGGAGGTCAGTAAGCCTAGAATTCAAATTGCAAGCCTCCTATTTCACTCACATTTACCTTTTTTTTTTCTTTTCATTCAGTTTCATTTTTACACAGTATCTTGAGAGTGGGCTGATTGTCCATCTTAGCCTCTCATCTGTTCCTCAAAGCTCTTCCTGGGAAAAGGCTTTCAATGACATCCATATCATTTAAGTCCACCCCAAAATATTCAATCTCCCAAACTGTGAACAATTGTCTTGTAACTCTCTGTTAGTTTACTGATCTATGTCTTGTCTGCTTCTTCTCCCCTTTATCAAAGATAAGATTCCTGCACTGGCTAATACCCTAGCTTGCCTTTCAGAGAGGGAAAGCCATTTTTTAGTGGTCTAAGTCTGCCTACACGCTTATAAATCATTGCAGGACTTAAATTTGAAATTGATTATAAACTTTGCAAGACAGCCATACCACTTGTTTGTTTTGGGGGGTTTTTTTTGTTGTTGTTATTGTTGTTTGGGGTTTTTTGGGGGGGGGTGCTTGGGGTTTTTTTGTTGTTTTTTGTTGTTTTGGGTTTTTTTTTGCATTGAGTTATATGCATCAGGAATGTGACCAGAATGAATGAAGAATGTATGCTTTAGATCTTCTCAAAGTTGTACCAAAAGGCAAAATGCACTTTCATCAATGTCATCACAAACTTGCTATCATTTTCAAGCTCTTTCTTCTTTTATAAAAAACACAGGTGTGCAATAAAGTCTATACTTGCATAAGAGTAATGCAATGGGATGGGTACTGTAAGCATGGCTGTATGTACAAATGCAATTCTGTGTTGCTCTTGTCTTATCTTAGTAGTAGTGTCTCACCTTAACAGCTCTGCTTAGATTTTGAAAATTAGAAAAATGCTTTTTAGTGAGTTCCATAAATTTCTCTTCAACAAGTCCTAAGGGAAGAACAGACAAACAATATAAAGTCAGGTAAGCAAGTGAGGTTTTTAAGCTATTGTTAGTGTGAGGCTTGGGAGGACTACTAGTTATTGTATTACTATATTTCATCCAGAAATAGCTGAGCAGCTATACTGATGCACTATGCTTTTATAACAGATACAGTTAGGAATTCGGGTTTCTAAGCCCAAGAATGTGAGCCATTAAAGACCTCCTGTAACCACTGCACATCTAAGAGATTGAGTATCACTGTGATTTCTTTGATACATCAATGTATGTGCTTGCATCTAGCCAGATGTGCCATCACTTGGCTATGTAAGCACAACTGCATTTCAACCGTTGAGTGGCCTTCCCAGGAAGAGGGGCTAGTGTATTAAAGTACAGAGTGCTGAGTCTGGCTCAGATGCTGTAGCTGCCTTCTAAGGCAAACACAGGAGAGAGGATCATTACCTACTTTTTCCTTGGGTACTTTTTACTGGATGAGCTATGTACGCTTTCCCCCTGCCCCAGCAGTCACTGTGTAATATATACAATGTCTTGCAAAGAAGCTGAGTTCCCAGTTCAGGTTTGTGAATGCTACTCCCTGCAGCTGGGAGTACCAAACTGCTTGTCTGGCACCTGGTATCTCACACCAGTCATTGGAAAAGTACTAACAAATGCTAGAGATAACATGCAGAGATTAGAGTCTGTAGAGAAGAAGCAAGCCAAGGTTGGATTAGATTCACTTCCCCACTATGAAGTATCCAGGTTGTAACCCTTGCTCCAGCAGTTAGAACATCAGCTTACCCTGGGGAAAAAAAAATTGTCATGATCACCAGTGTCTCCCACCAACAGCCTCATGTGGCCTTCAACACATACCAATCACTTTGTTCAGTATTTCCATGGCTGGCTCCTCCAGTTGAATGATTTGGTCTTTTATAATGTCCTCAAATGTCCTGTAACTGGAAAAGGCTGGGAGCTCCCGTCCACGATACTGGTCTTCATATTTCCACACTTTACTAGGTACATTTTTTTCAACTGTAATATTAAAATAATATTGCTTTACTACTGAACCACTCAAATTCTAAATTTCAGATTTAGGAGGGAAGTTTATCATCTTTGAAATGCTCTTGAAAGAACAACTACTGAGATCTTTCAAGCAATACCATTAAAACAGAAGTGAGCTAACACACATTATTATTCAGTGAATGATCAATCTCATATACTGGATCAAGCATCTAACTAACAGAAAGCAATCCAGAAATTATGATGAGGCTCTAAAATACTGTTTCTTGGAATTGCTACCATCACAGAAGTGACCATTACCAGTCACTTCTGAGTTTTGAAAAAACCAAAACTTGCTAAACAGTCTAATTCCAAGGATTCTACTGTTGACTAGCTATTTTTATTTATCACAGTCATTATTTTTAATAGATATTATATGAATTTGTAATCTTAAATGTGGTATATCACATTGATTTAGTTCGCATGCTCAGGTAAAGGTGTGCTTCTAAGGATTTTGAAAGGTTTTGATAAGGTAGTACAAAGCTGTAACATGGCCACAAGAATATCTACCAGCTTTGTACAGAAAGTTTAAGGCTTCAGATATTCAAAGTAGCTATTATTTTTAATACTTTCATTCCTTACAAGGAAGCTGAAGTTAGACTATCATTTGACATGCTTAACAATTTGACATTGTTATTCAACTTCAGAAATCCTACCTGTACATAAGAAGAATGCTTTTTGCTGAGGAAGGGCTCACTACAGCTACCTCTAGTTTCCAAGCTAAGTGAACTTTGCTGCACATGTAAATACTTCACATGAGCATGTACACATGATTTTGAAGTAGCATGCACTAAGCAAGAGACGTGCTGTTAGAGCTGCTGTGTGCTGCTACCCTGATCTATCATGAAGTCAGATGTACTAGTTTAAATCAATGGGTATGACCTGGAAGTGCCCAGAGGATTCCCCACTGTGGTTCAGCTGCCTCATGATGCCTTGTGTATCTTCTGCAACTCAGTTTCTGCTAGTGCTTTTTGACATTTTTATGTTTATTTCTTTGTGTCTTCATTGTCTTGCTTTTTTATTCTTTTCCATAAAATGATGTTGATTGGCTTGGTACTTCAGGGATAAGAGACACTGACATACACAAATGTCTGTCTCTTCACATATGCACATGTATATATCTATTTGACTCAGAATTGCTTTCTTTACACCTTAAGCTAAAGTAAAATAAAAAAAGACCAAAATCCCCAAACGTTCCTAAAAAGAATAATAGTAACAATTAACAACAAATTTGTTATATATAAATTGAATAAATTGCTATTATTATCATCACAATCATTACTAATCAGTGTTGGTGTTGATGTTGTTATTTAGAAGAATGGTTCAGAGAATCACCGAACAATTCTGTGCAAGGGTCTGCAGTTTACTGCTTTGCTGGGAGAACAGAGACACCCACTGATCTCCATAATGATATTTTTTAATGCAAGCTGGGTCTTTCTTCCCAAGGATCAGAGCATAACTTGTTTAACACTACAACAGATTAATACTCCTATCTTTTTGCTTTTCACCTTTCTGAAAACAACCTGTTTGTGATGCTGTGTCTTGATTTAAAAGCAAGGGTATGGAATCTCAGGTTATCTTCAAGTGATGCTTACCCTCTGAAGCACACTTCAGGAGAAGCACTGCCCATGCTTGAAACTCTTTACGGATTTTTGCGAACAGTCTGACTTCATTTCCAAGCAATGATTCCTCTCCACACATTATCTGACAGATGTCTTGATTAAATAATTTGATCAACTGTAATGAATTAAAGAACAAGTAAGATATATAGTAATGTTTCATTTCTTCAGACTGACTTTCAGGTTAATTAAATCTGCAGTCATTTGGTGTTAAAGCAGGGACAAGGATCTTTGAAAACATTCTTTTGTGGATGTTTCATAGGACATCCTTTGGGTTTTTTCTGGTTTTTATTTGTTTTGTTGTGGTTTTGTTTATAAAAATACCACAACTAGTGAAAGATTTGATGTTATTTTCTTTGTTTGTTTGTTATTTGTCTGGTTTTGGGGGTTTTTTTTAGAACCATTTACTCAATCCTAATTGATCAGACTTGTATGTAGTCTTTGAAGGTCTGATAAGCCTTCATAAGCACCTCTGAAGTCCTGCTGAAAGCTTACTGGGAGGTGGTAGCTCCCCAAGACAAGACAGATTTGCAAACCATATTTTGATATCGGGAATGTAGTTTGATCTTATGAGTGCTATAAACAGTGGAGACCCTTCAAAAAAATGTCAGGCAGCCAGGAGTTTAAGTTTTCCTTCTCTGAGCTGCTTGATTCTTGACGAATCGTCTGAATTATTTGTTCTCTTGTCACATATCACAGGAAAATTTGCTGGAAGGGTCCATGAGCTCCTGTGATCCATTATTTTCACAGGTAAGATATATTCTTGCCAGAAGTTTGTTTTTGTTACTCTCAAAACACTTCAGTGACAGATACCACAGAATCACAGAATGGTAGGCATTGGAAGGTACCTCTAGAAATCATCTACTCCATCCCTCCCACCAAAGCAGGGTTGCCTAAGGCACATCTCACAGGAACACATCAAGGTGGGTTTTGAGTATCTCCGGATATCATGCCAATGATTTGTTAACTTTAGGTGGTTTCTTTTTATCCCACATTTACTTCTTTACTCCATGACCAAACCAATATGATACTTACATCTGTGAGGTAAAACAGCTTCTCGGCTTCTGTGCTGGGTGTGCCTCTTCTATACTTTTGAAGATCCTGTAATGTTCTTTGGAGTACCTCACGTATTTGGTTCTCTAGCGATGGCAAAGTTTTCTGAGGGGTAAACAGTAATGCAGGACATTTAGGTAGGTTGAACATGTCTGCTTCTGGAAGGAAAACAAAATCTGTTGAAGTGACCTATACCTGCACATGATCTTTGCTGCTCTTAGGAGTCCACACATGATATCATGGAATGTAATTATGGCCTTCATTGAAAGAAGGCAGGGGGCTAGGCTGGAAATCAGGCTGGACTTCACTATGAGACCAGTAGACTATCTGCAGTCTAGGGCAAAATTTCACCTACAGTGAACCAAGAACTATGTCCTCACAGGTTGTGCTGAAGAGGTGGTGATGTGAGGAATGTACTGACCCCTCCCTTCCTGATAAGTAATTTTTTGAACACAGCTTTTTAGTTTCTTATTTTATGTAGGTATATGTATTACAAAAATACTTTTTTTGTTCTTCAGGACTGAATTTAGAAGTTCCCTGTATTTTAGCATTTTAATGGAATAAGATATATTACTTGCAGATATATGTTTATAAAATAAATTACATTAAATGAACCCCTGTATACTTATATTAGTATAGTAATATAAAACTTGTCACCCAGACAACACTCTTCACACACTAAAAGAAATGCCATGGCTGTCATTGAAAAGGCAGGAATTATGAATCACAAGTAGATGAAATTGGCATATTCTTTAGTTGTGTCTCGTCAATCTTCAACTTAAAGGCTACTGTGTGGGCTTCTTTATGTGTAACAGTTCAATTTACTCTGAGATTGTCAGATTGAAGGATAATTAAGTACTATGCATTTAAAGATGCAATGCAATTGCAATCAATTGCAATCCAAGGTTGAAGGGTTGAATATATTTTCAGCTTGTAACTAATATAAACAGTTTCGTATGGCACTTATTGTTACTTACAGTAATATGTTTCACAAGCTCATTTGTGAGCTTCTCTGCCAGACAAGGGATAGTAGCCTTTCCTTGTTCCATAAGAATGCTGAAAAAAAAAAAAAAAAAAAAAAAAAGAAAAAAGGAAAAATTTGTTTTGGGTAGAAGGGGAAGGACACAGCACTGATATTCTGTTCTATTACTAATTTTTTTGCAAGTTCTACTGCACAAACTGAATAAAGAAAGGGCCCTCTGGAGAGTGTTAGTACAGATGCTGCAACAGCCCAGGTCTCTCCAGGCTTCATGTCTCTTATTGCAAGAGTGATTTGACAGTTAACTGCTACTGGATAAGCAAAGGGAAACAGAAAAATCTGAAATCAGCAAATTCTATACAAAATACAGCAGATTAATGTGCTGTTGTATTTTTTCTGCATGTGTGAAGTACACTGGTTCAAAACCCTATTCATCTGCCGTTCTCTGTTATGAGAGATTTGCTGCTGAATCATCTTCCAGGGAAATCTGTGCATCAAAATACTTTAAAAAATTTTATTTGACATGTAAATTTCTTCTGGCTTCCCGGAATGCAGCACTGCTTGGGCAATGAGAAATAGTAAGTATAATACCTCTTTGTAACTTAAATTTAAGCCTCAGCTAGTCAACAGGAAGCTTTCAAGTGACTCTCATACATTTTTTATTTGGCTCTTTCTGAGAGAAGTACCTGAAATATTTGTGAGTCTTGAAGAATGTTCTCTCCTGATGGATTGCAGCAGCCAAGGCCAGTTTGTTGTGGATGTCCTGCTGCCCACGACACTTCACAATCATGTAGCCTTTTTTAAGGGGGATGACCAGATTTTGTATTATTTTAATTATAGAATCTTCAGTTCCTCTGTCCACCAGGTCGGGTTTTGTGAGGACCCCTGTAACATTACCCAAAGAGAAAGTAAGTCAAGCATAGAAGTTAAAGGTGAGAAAGGTGCGGTATGACACCATGCCATCAGAGAGAGAACAATCTCTATACCATTTTTTATAAAGAAAATTATTTTCATTTTGTATTCTCTCTTCTCAAAAGCTCTCAGCTTATGGACTTTGCACTGTAAAACTTGCTATACATTTGGCCTCCCACCACACTTTTTGCCTTACAAACCTAACAGGCAGAAGCAAAGCTTTCCCATCATTAACTCTGAGATGTTAAATTTTCAATTACACGCAACATGGATGCCAGCAAGACTCAGTATTGAGGGATTCTTATAGAAACAGGATCATCTTGAGCTTTGAAGGTAGTTTATTTAGGCTGTTTTCTTTTTCCTTCTAGCAGCTAATTTTACAGAATATTCTGGGATACAGAATATTGAAAGTTCATGATAAAAAAAGATTTGCATTTCTCTTCAATTTGTAGCTTGAAAAATTACCTCACCTATTGTCCTTTCTCCAGTGGGGTCCACTTCTTGAGCCATTTTCAGTGCTTCTGTTGTTGCAATATCCACATTACATGGTACCACGACCAAATTGAGAGTCTCTTTGCAACCAATAATTTTTCTAAGTAGTGTTTTGATCTGCAATGCCATACAATAGTAATGAAGATCAGTGAAATCAGATGCTTGCATGTAGGATATGACCATTTCAAGCAATACAAGACACTGTCTGATGATATTAAATGTCATATATACTGAGGATAATATTACATGCTAAAGGACATTATGCAAATGGGCCAGCAGAAGAATGCAGCCATTTTTCCTGTGTCAAGATTAATCCAAACATCTAGCATGAAGGAGACCAGACTGTTGTTATGCCTGTCCTGAAGGCTATGTAAAGTTAAACCTCTCATAAATGCAATCTTTCATTATGGAAATATCAAAGGTATTTTATAAATAATCACAGGTAAGAAAACCAAGTTCTGATGTCTAGGTATACACCTATGGAAAGAAACCAAGCTAGATTATGCTGTTAAATCTCAATTTTGTATCTCTGAAAGGAGAGCAAATGTCTCTGGCTTATATTTCAGTGGAGTATTTGTGGAAAAAAAAAAAACAAACCAAACAAGGTGCAGGTGACATCTAGTTGGCATTGTTTCTATGCTTCAGTGCCAGACTAAATGAGTTTATCATCATTTGTATTGTAGGGGAAAGCACTTTATTGTGCTTATACTGAAGTAAATTAACTCTTCTTTTTCCTGAGTTTTAGTAAAAGTACCTCTCTTTTCTACTTCCTATCCATCCTAATGTCTGACATACTACAATGCTATAGCTTCCATCTCTGCAACATGTAGGTAGCTGAGGATGACAGAAATGTGTGGATCATGTTGTACATGCTGCTTCCTTCTGAATACAATAGGAATATTACCAATTGTGAAATGAAATTGTTCTTCTCCCACAATCCAATTTTTTTCATTTTTATTGTCATGTCTAATTTAGTTTGGGTTACTTTTATTCCAAGTTCCTATTTAGGGGAAGGAGGATTCTGTCATATAAATGAGCTGGGCTCATTGATAGAGCTTTAAACTAGATATGAGGGGGGAGGGGGGAAATGCCTGTCCTTTGGGGAGTGGGCTACAGACAGTTGAGGGGTGTTGTGCCATCCCCACTGCTACCTCAGGGTTGGTACCAGTCAGGAGGTTCTTGAGCATTGCA
>JAOEGS010009129.1:120816-140718 GCA_025447755.1 Corythornis vintsioides | reverse complement strand
ACGCCAACATACTTTGAATGCACTTTTTAAACTAAGAAAGTTTTTTTTTTTTTTCTGGAGGTATCTCTGAAGAGTTTCTGAAGGTGGGGAAGGGCAGCAAAGCAGCTGATATATTCAGTATGGAAATGCTCCTTGCTGCCTTGTGTGGATATTTAAATCACACCCTACCACAGTCCACAAATATTTGGTTAGATAACAGTGCTTATCTGTAACATTTCTTACCTTGCTTTTTTTCTGCCTGTGGGGGGTGTGAACGGAGCTGTGCTTCACAGTACTCTGGGAAAGACACAAGGAGAAATGACATCAAACTGCATAGGAAGATATGTTACCTATGTACATATCTATACATATATATGTATCAACTACAGACACATAAAAACCAATACAGGTGAGATGGGTTTGGTTTTTTTTTTGCTTCACTTTTAGTTCTCTACAGCTGAGAGATTTTTTTCAAAATTTCAAAAAAAATTTTTTTCCAGATTCATCAGAAATGTTTGTTTCCAAAAGTCTCAGTCAACAAACAAAACCTGAAACACATTTGTTTAGAGTTTGGAGGAGGGGAAAAAACCCAAACACAGATTGTTCCAAAGTTTGTTTTACCCTATAATTTTGTTTATGTTTCAAAATAAAACTGAACTGCATTTGTAATTGTATTATGGATTGTGCAATTCATTGTTTTCTAACTGCTTTTCTTTGTTCTTGGTTTTGGTTTTTTTTTTCAGACTGGGGAAATGGAAAATATGTAGCTCAGTGTCTCATAGAACCTGTTCTCTTAGAACCAGAATTATCCTACGGCCCAGTGATCATCCTGAAGTAAGTGATTAAATCCTTGGATCCCAGACTGAGGGCTGTAACCAGAGGTTAGTATAGTACAAGGAGGTTGTATTATAAAGTTATGCCTGAGTGTTACATAGATGGACATATATATGAAATATATGTGTGTGTGTGTTGAAATGGGTATAGCAAAAATGATTGGAAAGCTGGAGCATCTCTCCTGTGAAGACACTCTGAGGGAGTTGGGAGGTGTTCAGCTGGGAGGAGAGAAGGCTCCAGGGAGACCTTATTGCAGCCTTTCATCCTTAAAGAAGATAATTAAGAAAGATGGGGACTGATGTTTTTAGCAGGGTCTGTTGTAATAGGACCAAGGAGTAATGGTTTTCAATAAAAATGAGGTAGATTTAGACTAGATGTAAGGAAGAAATTTTTTAAACTGAAGGTGATGAAACTCTGGAACAGGTTGTCCAGAGAGGTGGTAGGTGCCCCATCCCTGACAACATTCCAGGTCAGGTTGGACTGAGCTCACTCTAATTGCACATCTCCCTGCCTGTGGCAAGGGGCTTGGAACTAGATGGTCTTTAAGGTCCCTTCCAACCCAAACCAGTCTGTGATTAGATGGAGGTGTTTGTGTTTCTGTGTGCTGAATATTTCCCCTATGAATGTTAGTGTGGAAATATATCCATGCAAATAGAGTGGAAATCTTAGGTGCGAATAATCTGCTTTTATGAGCTGGTGGATGTAGATGTGTGTGGTTGGTATGTTGGTGTATATGTGATTCTCATGTGTACATATGTGTGTGTATGGATGTGCAGGCTATACATCATATACACACATATTAACACCTCTGATAACATTTAGCCACCACTTGGCAACGACAAGGCAAAGCTGGTCGTTTTGGGGAAACCAGAATGCCTTGTTTCTCCAGATCGATGAAAACCAGACATGTTATCCCTCTCCCTCACTCTCTGACAACCACTTGCTGGGACGGGACATTGTTGGGATGCCGCTGGTGATTTGTGAGGGGGAGGAGGGCGGGGCGCGGTGCTTACCGGCTGTGCGGGGCCGCCGGCGTGAGCAGCAGCAGCAGCAGCTGGCCGGGAGAGATAGAGACACGACAGCTCCTTCACGGAGGGTGTAGAGGACCCTCCTCGTCCTTGGCGCAGATTGTGTCTCTCCTTGTCCGAGACGGCTAAAAATGACCGAGTCCTCGCATCTGAAACGGGGACAGACGTGCGGGGTGAGCTCTGTGACCAAGGGGAGGGGGCTCGGCCAGCCCGGAGCGTGAGCATCGCTTACCAAGGGCTCTGCCGGGCACCTCGGCCATCTGCACACCCATTCCCCTGGAACACAAAACTTAACACCGTGCCCTTTTGGTTCAGGGAGAAAATGTGGATGTTTCCATCTCTTTCCTGTCTGGAATAGACCTGGATGAGAGTAAGACATCAGGCAGTGACCTGATGCCACCACCATCCTGCTGGAAGGGCACAGAGCCCACAGTCCTGCATCCCTGGCCAAGTTGTTCACCAAACATGAGCAAGTCAGAGGATGTGAAGGAGCTATACATGATCATTTTGATCCAGTCCCCACTTTCCTATCAGTGTGCCTCACAAGCAGTTATATCCATTTATCTTTACCTCTCCCCTGGGAGCCCGTTTCAGGGGGCAGAGAGATGAAGAAGCTATGAGACTTGGCAAAGGGGAGTAACAGGGAATCTTTGGTAGAGCCAAAGGACTGAACCATGCTCCTAGTTTAAAAATCTGATATTCTGAGCTGCACCAGCTCCCATGGGGAAGTCACTGGGGCCCAACATGGCATTGCTGAGATATTCAAGACGTTCATCATTCCTCCTGCCTGTCATGCAGATGACTACAGCTGAGGATGTCCCTGTCTGGTTCATGGAGAAATGTCTACTCTGGGAAGTGGTGATCTATCAGCTAGACCTCCAGAGGGGCCACAGAGGGAGTGGATGGTTGGAGAGGTCACAAACTTTTGGATGACACTCCCTCATTCCTACCTGCTATACTCCATCCTTCTTGGTCCTCATCCCCCTAAAGAGCATGAGCTACCCTCCGTTCCCCCGAGGATGAAATCTGTGTCTATCCTGAGAGAGGTTTGTGTCAAAATTAATATCTCTAGTGCAGATAAGTTCAGTTTTCAAAGAGGCAACTCCAACTTCTAGCTAAGAAATGTCTTTTTGCATTACTTTTCTAGGTGTGAGCAGGACAGTCATCTCCACCTCCCACCACCAACATATACACAGCTTTACACCTATATGATGCACCTTAGTCCTCCAGGTTAGTCAGGCCTGACATTTCCCTGTTGCCACTGTAAAAACACCAGAAGGTTCTCCTTTCATCTGCAGGCTCACACTGCTGCGTTTGGATTTACTGCGGTATTTGCAATGCTTTCTGTTTGAACAATGGGCTCTCTCTCCACAAATCCAGCTTTTGCACAGCCAGGAAAGGGCTGATGTACTTTTTAATATGTGCACATTAGAAGCACTCCAGCAATTCTGGCATTCTTTGCCCTCAAACCTCAGTCCGCAAATCATGAGATTTTTTGGTAAATAACAAACTTAATGACTCTTTTTCTTTTGTTTTCTGCGGTTTGAGTTCAGATTTTCAAGGTTTTTTATCTAAAATACTGTAGGAGATTCACTCTGTTTTTATTGAAAGTGACAACAGCTAATGTTATACACTAACAAGATTCCAGGAGATGCTGCTTCAAATGAAACACCAGTTCCTATGGGCACAAACATACACCAAAAAGCCATGAAGATTAGAGCAGAGAGACCCCAGTAAGCTTGCCAGACACTTGCCAGCATGCTGCTGGAAGGTGCCAAGCCTCAAGGTTTCTTTTGTCCTTGGTTCCAGCTGCTCCAGCAGATGTGCAGGCATTTTAACACAGAACTGAAGCTGGAATCATGAGGAAACAGTGGGATGCAATACAGATTTAGCTGCCAAGTTCTGCCAGAGGTCACTAGAACACCAGGGTAGGAAACAGAAGAAGATATTTCCTTAATGCTTATTTTTTTTCACTAAGGCACTATGTAAATATGATGTCTCTCTCTCTGATTTCTGCTGTCCACAGCTTTAGCTCTGAGTCAAAAGGAATTATCCATCTACAGCCAGGTCAAGGCATGCCCAAGAGACCACTTTTACAGGAACTGGGACTGATATCTGCTAACACAAGCCCTTCTGTGTGCTGCAGTGAGCTTCTCCCTTCATGTGGAGACTCAAGGTATGTATTTACTCTGTAAGAACAGAGAATGAAGTGATTGTCAGTGAAGGTACCTCAGATTTCATGGTCTCTCCTTATTATGGCTGTATCCTGTGAGAAAAGCATTGAAGCACATGCTCAATTAGCTGCTTTGTAGAGGGCTTTGAAATACCTTGTCTGGGAATCACTTTCTTTTTCTTCTACACTGTTTTCCTCCTGGAAAGGCAAAAGGGGACCAAGCAGACTGGTAAACAAAGGAAAAGGGCTTTCCTTTTCCTTGAAAGATAAGGAAGTTTGTCTAAGCCTTTCAGGAAGAGCAATGGGGAGAATTGGGGAGAGCCAGCCTTGGAAGCTTTAAAGCAGAAAGAAAACCAAGCACAGATTTGCAGCCTTTCTGGTTGGGAAAATAACACAAGCCCTTGGCAAGGGCATGGCAATGCTCTTAAAATACACCTCTAGGAGATAGGAACATTTCAAGGCAGGGACCCTGCCTAGGCTGAGCATTGCTATGCTTAACTATTTCAGTGCTAAGTGCTTAGCAAAAGCATCCCCATGTCCTAGAGCTGGGAAGATAACATTTAATTGTTTCTTTCCACTCCAGGCTATGGGTATTACTGCTGAACTGATATAATTTGTATTGGCCCATGGGGCCTTGTGTCGAGATGCTGCACAAAGGAGACCAGTGTCACCCTCCAGCCAAAAACAAATATGCAGCTGAAGGAAGATTTCCAGTCCATACAGTGGAAAATAGCTTCACCCATTAGCTTGTATGGATGAAAGGCCACAGGGCATCTGTTTTAATGATGGATATAATTAGATGCAAGGCTTTCGTTGAAACCATTCCTGTATTGATACCTTTGTTGTGTTTTGGTTTTTCTTTTGTGTTGTTTCATTTTTTTCTCCTTTTCTTTTTCCTCCTTTTTTTTTTCTTCTCCTCCCCCCCTTTTTATTTTTTCCTTTTTTTTTTTTTTTTCTTCTCTCTTTTTTTGTCTTCTCCCTTTAGACATCTTTGCAGTGCACAGAGCCCTCCGCTTATCACTAAACTGCCTGCTTTAGATAGGGGCTGCTCCGAGATAGGGCAGGCGGCTGAGCTTGCGGAACGTCTGGGAGCTTCACGCGGCTCCGCCTGACACAACAGGCTCCTGCCACCCTCCGAATCGCTAATTATAGATAAGAGCGAAAGAACAACAGTTCGTTCTGCAAACGAGAAAGCCGAGCTGTCACATGTGTGTGGCTAACGGCGTCCAAGTGGCACCTAGGACATCTCCAGGGTTGTGAGTACGGTGCGCAGCATCCCCCGGGAAGGAGGGAGGAACTTCCCAGCTGGCGATGCTAAAGCAAAGCCAAAGGATGTTATGCAGACTGGGCTTAGGGTGTTATTTGTTGTGTATGAGACTGAGGGCATGGAAGCCCAGTTTGAGACCTGTACTGGGCTCCACCTTTTTGCCTTGCTGAGCTAAAGGGCTCCGCCGGCACGTCTGGCATCGGTTTGAGCGCTGAGTGATGCATCCTGAGCGATGCTGATTGACCAGCGCTGACTGCGGCCCCGGAGGATTTTAAACCTGATATTTTTAAAGCATCGCCTGTGAGCTAAAATAGAATCAAAGAGCTCCCAAGGACCCTCTCTCCCCCATCCCAGCCAGCGCCTGGCACCGCCGTCTCGGGGCAGGGTACGGGGAACGCTCCTCCCCGCTGGGCTTTGTCGGCAAAATGTCCTTCGTGCCAGCGTCTGGCGCCGGGTGAATCTGCACATTTCGTGTGAGGGGCTGCAATGTTAGGACCGTCCATAAGGAGCAGCTGTCCAGGTTTCTTTAGCTCTTCTCTTGCCGCATGTATGTGCAGTTCGAGCTCAGTTTACAGCCTCTCTGTCTCCTAAACCGCACCCCAGGGCGGGCGGGGAGGGCTGTGGGACCTGGAAACTTGCAGTGGGTGAAAGTCATTCTCCATATTCATTTGTACTCACTGGTCTCACAGGAGGTATAGGAAAGGCATCAGAGAGAAAAAAGGCTCTTAAATATTAATCTAGGAATTCACTAACTTCCTCTTTGCCCATAAATCACTCAACTGCTCTGTCTCCTGCTGAAGATAATATTACAGGTCTCTTGAACCGTAATTGAGTTGCATCTGACAGCCAACTCCCAACAAGTGGAAAACAAATCACTAACAAAACCTCTTCCCCCCTCCCTCCTTCCCCTGAGAAAACCCCATCTCACCAGCAACACAGCAGCTCTGGCTTGTTCTGCTGTCTATTTAAACCACTTTATCCTATAGAGAAACAACTCTACCCACCTGTTGGTGTCCACCACCTCTGCTGCTGGCACTCCTTCGCAGCCCGGCTCCCACCACTAACCCCAATGAGCTACCAAGCGCCTGAGTCACCTATTAAAAAAGGAAGCTGCAAGCTCAGCACCAGTCTCCTGGGTCGCCTGGCCAACCACATGTCACCGGCTTTGCTCCCAAAATCAGCCGCCCTGAGCAAACACAGCTGCTAAGCAAAGCCCTTTGTGTCACCGTGGGCACCCCACGGCAGTCGGTGAACCGGGGGGTTGTGTAACGGGGGCCTGGGATCAGCTGGGGGGGATTGCCAGGAGCTTGAACAAACTGGAAGGAAAGGGATAGCCCAGTGGTGGACATGGTGCCAGGGTCTTGTCCCCCTCCATCTCTCAGTGACGGTTCTGGAGAGCATCCCACCCTGGCCAGATGAATCCAGCATCCTCCATCCCATGCTCAGCCACTCCTGACATTGTTCCTCTGCAGATTGACTTTGATTTTGCTGTGACAGCTGCTGGACCTGGTATATCCTGTGCCATGGAGCAGAGACATGTTGTGGTCTCACCCCTTGGCTGTGCCATGGCTCATGTGCTGAGACATGTTTGGTGCATCTCACAGTGCAGGAGCCAAAATCCAGTACTCAAGGGCCACTGAGAGCAAAAGGCTGTGTCCTGAGGCTTCTTAACACCAGGGAAAGAAATCAGGATAGGAAAATTATTCCTTCACGTTGTGAAAGGGACTCCGTTTTCCAAGGGACATGGAAATACTCCTGGGTTTGAGGTGCTGTGGGCTGGCTGTTTCCTGAGAATTTGGGGCCATTTCTGCTATTCCTCTCTGCCTTGGATGGGTTGTGGGTTACTCCCAATGAGATGGTCACTGCCAGCCCAGTCCCCTGACTCAGTCTGTGTGGCTGGATGTGTGTCCCCATTCACACGTGCTTGTCTAGAAGCACATCCCTGCAGATGGGGATCCCATATCTGTGTGCCTCTATCCCTGGATGTGAAAGCTGCATCTGTTGAATCACACCTACCCCATCCTCCTCACAGCTTTTACCCCCTGGAGAATTGGTCTCTTGAAAAAAAGAGGCTCCCAAATACCAACGCTGCTCCACGGCTGGGCTGGGGGAATTTGCATGGATGGGTAAGCACCCATAAAAGCTGGCTGGGAAACCAGTGCTCCACTTAATCCAGGAGCCTGGCAGCCCACTGGGGGTGCTCAGTCAGCGGGCATAGGTTTAAACCTCTGCCTCCAACCCCTGTGCTGGTGGCCCTGCTCCATGGGGAAACTCTGCTGGAGGAGAGGTATACCACAAATGGAGAGGGAAGCAGGGAAGGCTCCTTGCTGCCCGTCTGGAGTCTGACAAAAAGGTGAGTGGCCCCGGGATGCTTCAGTGAAGGGTGTGCAGGGAGGAGTAGTCATGGGAGGTGAGGGTTTGGGGAGGGAAAACCATCCCTAGCTATTTCTAGACCTGCTCTTGAGGCTTTAGTGCATGTTAAAATGTCACATGCTATTTTTTCCAGAGGAAGGGGAAGAAAGATGGGACAAGGCTGCAGCACTAAGTGCAGAGGGGATTTTAGGCAACCTCAAGTAAAGATCAAGGACCAGTGATGCTCTAAAACATCCTGCTTATTCTCACAGGTCCTCCCTCCTGACCCCCAGATCACACTTTGCTCTGTTTGCAAACTGCAGTGTTTTCTCTTATTTTCAGTTCTACAAAGGACAGTGAGGATTTGAAATTCAAGCTTTTTCTTTTTGCTATGGATTGGCCAATTATGTGTGAGAGAGGAATTTATAAACATGTTTATTTTTTAAAAGAAGTTATATGGATTTTGACTATTTTGCTCCAAGTTACCTCTTTGCTATAACTACATGGGCTCATGGGCTAGGAATTGACCTATAAAAGTGGGAGCTGAGATTTTCACATGCTTACCAAACCAACTCAGATGCAAGATCACCATTGATTACAGTAAGATAGCCAACAAAAATCATAAAATTTAACAATAACATTTTTTCTATTCCAACCTTTCATAAATAGACCTTGTCCTTGCAAATAAGTTTATCCATCATATGCAGTAGTATATTTGGTGTTGGGGGGTGTGGAGGGCATCTCAGGTATAGATCATATATGTAATGACTATTGCACATTGAAAAATAGAAATAATTTTCTTTTGTAAAGGATTTAAGAAAGATTTTGTGCTCTCTGCAAGACATATGTTGTAACCACTTGAGCAGCTCTGGCACATAGAGTTAATATATGAATTCTGGGTGGGAAATGGGCTGAAAAGAAAAATTTCAGAACCAGAGAAAGGTGTTAAACAAATAAGTAAAATAAACCAACATAAGCAAAAAGCAGCTGTGTTGAAAAGGAAATAAGATGCAAAATACCATGCTTTAGGAATTGTCAACTAAATTACAGTCAAGCAATTAACACTCTGAGCACGTATAAAGTTGCATTTGCAAATTGAAGGAGTGGGAGGGAGGTGAAAGAAAAAACCACTACTAAAGACTGTCTTGCTTCCTGCACTTGAGCTTCAAAATTAGATCTCTTTATAATTTCCAGCATCTATGCACTGAAGGTTCATTATCTTTAGTCACTTGTGCAAATGTTTTTGGCTCCTCGGTGTCTGCTGGACTTGCCCTTGCAGGAGCGACATCACAGCCCCCAGGTAATTTAAACAGCTCGCAAGAAAATCTGGCTTCAGGGGAAGCTGAGTATCTGCCCCAAGGCAGCTCGGGGCTATTTCTGGGCTTTGCAAAAATCCAGGAACGCAGAGGACTCTATTCCTGGTACCAGAAAAATGCCAAGAAGCTCTGCTGAGAGACAGCTGCGAGTGGCATTGTTGGTTGGGGATGTGGCTTTCCCTGAGTGGGACAACTGCTGTGGGGTTGTCTTTCCTTAGAGTGGGTCTTTAACCTCACCTGGGTTGGCTGCCTCACTTTTGGGGTACAAATGTGGAGGCAGCCCCTGCTCTCAGCTCAGTATTGTCTCGTTCTCTGTGCCACTGGCAAAGGGTTAATAAGGCCTAGCTGATGTTGAGTGGGTTGCTGGGATCTCAGTACCCGGCACAACCCTGGGGATGGTGTATCACACCCTGCTCATAGCCTCCACTAACTCTTCATCTGTTATTTATACAGGGGATGTTCACTGAGATGATGATAACTGCCCCTGCTTGACATGGAGCAAGAACAGTTTCTGTTTCACCTGTTCCTGAACACTGATCTGCAGCTGAACTCTTTTCATCCCTAACCCCTCGGCCAAGCCCTGCATACTCTGCCTTCTCTACCTTCTCAGCCCTTGCAGGATGACCATTGGTGAGCAGCTTCCTTCCCTTTAAAATCCCCTTCCCCACAGAAGGAAACCCTAAGCGACCCACTCAAATAACCTCTGCCTGGGGAGAGGGCTTCTTGGCATGCCACAAATACCAGACCTTTTAAGGGAAGCCCTCGCTAACCACTCCAAAGAGATACCTTGGGAATGTCTGCACAGGCACCAGCCCTGTGAGCATCACCAGCTGCACACCGTGCCTGGGATGCAGAGCACAGCCCGGATCGGGGCCGTGCATCTCCCTGCATTTCTTTGCCGTGCCACCGTGTTTACACAGGGGCATTGCACAGATACCACGCGGCTCCGAGGAGCTGTTGAGACCCTGCCTTTGCTTTCTATTCTTGTCACGGTGTTTCCATGCTGCTGTCAGCTCTTCATTGCTGACAGCCAAGAAAACTTAATACTGTTTTGGAAGAAACAGCCCTAGCCAAAAAGAAAAAAAAAAAAAGAAAAAAGTATTTAGCAGTATCCTTTAAAGAGAAACCCTCAATTCATTTGTAGCTATTGAGTTTCCCCAGCATTTCCATCTGTTTCTGAATGAGGCAAATTGCCAGTGAGAATATGGGGGAGGAGAAAAAGGGTTGGCTTTAACAGAGTAAAATACCAGGTTGTACAGTAGTTAATGCAGAGATTCCTGCTACTGCTTTCAGACCAACACCTGCCACTTTTGGTGGTGCTGAAGGAGGATTTTCATCCTGCTGGCAGCAGGGTTAGGGCATCCTTGCCTGGTTTCCCCCCAGAAGGAAGCTTTTATATCCTGCAAAAATATTCAAGAGCTGAAAACACTCTTTATAAGATGTTCCTATGAATTTCTACCCATACTGGATTTTTTTTTTTTAATTTGCCACTAGTGGTTTATCTACCACTTTACCTGGACAAGAACATGAGTTTTCATAATTTTGCCTCTTCTCATTGTCATACCTGTACCTGAGGCATCAACTCCACCTTTCTTTCTCCAGATTCCTGTTTTCTAATAAAAATCTGAAGCTACTTCAGGTATTTTACAGCTGAGATTTTTGAGAGCTGGAGTGATCTGGGGGAAATTAAAGAATTTCTGTTATTGTCAGAGCAATCATCAGGATCTGTATCCCAGAAGGAAACATTAACCACTGTCAAATGCATAAGCAGAAAAATACTGCTTTCAGCTCAGGCCCATCACACAGTGACTGAGGGGAAGCACTGAGACCTAGAACTGGAGTCCCATCTCTCTCCTGCTGGCCATGGTACAGACCTTAGAGCTAAAAGGCTTTGCTAGATGGATAATCAAGTATGAGACACACACAGAGGTAGATTTCAGCTCTGTCTGACAGGGTAGTACAGGATTTTGGAGTTACTTTCTGTACATGAGCACAAATAGAGGCTGGTATGGCCATATTAATGCTGCTAGCCCAACAGGCTCCTGAAGCCCTTTATTTAGCTCAGAGCCACAAGCACATTTCTCAGTCCTCCCTGGAGACTGGGAGAAGAGAGGGTGGAAAAGAAATTCCCTCCTTAATTAATCCTGCTCTGCCTCCTGTTCCCTGGAGATGTAAGGTGAAGCAAAGCTCATTTCCCTCAAATAGTCCATATTTTTCTGCCTGTTGTCTACCAGTCCTGACCACAGTTATGGTTTGGGAGATGTCCCCTCCACCCTCAACATCCATCCAGGTCAAACAAATTTCATACAGATTCTTTCCCCTGTCATAGTCATGGGAAATAAGACTATTTTCTTGGAAAGAGAATGGACACTGAGATCTGGCCCCATGAAATGAATCTCTAAAGCTGGGAACTTCATTTCAGGATGAAGAAAATCACACATGTACCATGATCTCTTTCTGCCTTGAAGATGCCCAAGCACCCAAGATGATGATGCTGAACCAGACTGAAGCCACCATCTGTGGGACACAGAGACAGCACCTTCTGCAGAAAAAGGTGGGATTTACCAAACTCTGGGTCAACGAAATTGAATCCACGGCTTTCTGTGAGTTGAAACACTTCTTTCACAGCATGAGGTGCTAAGCATCCTCATTTGCCCTGCATTTTAGCATCAGTTTGAGGTTCCTATCCATGCAACAGTTCACCCCGCTCTAATCTACCCCAAAATTACTTACAGGGAGGTCTCAGTAGTCCCACCAGCTGTGTCACGCCGTAGACAGCCCCACTGGAATATCTACCTGAAACTCACGGAGGGGCAGCACTTAATGTATCCTACGAGGAGCCCTGCTCCACTCCCCACACCTCCGTCCTGTTCACTGCCTCCCAGTGGTCTCTGGCAGCTGGTTTTATCACCGAGCTCTGGGCTATGTTGAGAGGATGAACCACTCGGTCTATTTTTAGGGAAGAGTGAAATTGCTCTTCCACCAGCCTGAGTCAATCACGAGCTTTAGGAGTTGTACACAGAGGCTGGGAAAGTCTGGGGGCCTGGCTTATTTTCAGAACTTATTCATTCAAAATACCCCTGTTGTAATCCAGTATGGGATGGGGGACGTTCCCTGGCAGTGGTGCAATGGGGAATAGGTGCTTCCCATGACTCACTGTCACATCTTCAGGCTGTGATCTACATGGTCAGACCCCCTTCAACACTGGCCACAGCCAAAGTTTTAAGGGAGAAACTGGGAAAGGTGACAGGTATTACCTAACATTTTCTGGTTCCTTATTTCCTCATCAGTTCCAATATTTGATAAAGGAGAAAGAAAAAAAAAAATATTTAAGAAAAGTGAGGGGAAGTGTGGATGCCAAGACAGACCTGTTTGCTTTAGGATCATCTGGGCATCACCCTCAACCTCACAGTCCTCCTATTAGCAATGTGGTGCTGCATGTTGCTGCTTGGGGCAGTGTTTGGAGCAAGGTAACAATCAAGTACTCAGACCTGGAGGGCTCTTGATGCCCTCGAAGCTCAGCTGGCCAATGGGTGCTATTTTTAGCGCATTAATGGTGAGTATAATTGTGTGCCAGAGCTAAGGACCCTGGTCTGGGTGTGCTGCTTTACAAATACAAATATAACCAATGGCTCTGGGGCTTATTTTAACAGTCCACCTTTACCAGACTGGTATAGTGATAAGGCTGAGGTACCCAGTCATGTTTGAATGAGATCCAGCTGTTCTCTCTTTGGATTACTTTTCTGACACCTTTTGAGCCTTGCTCCAAAGGGAAAGTAGATCAATCCTTCCTGATTTTCCAGCTTAAGTTTCTTTGGTTCCTTCCTTCTGAATAAGTTTGCTGGAGTATTACAGGAGGAGCTTTGATTTGTTTGGAGGTGCTCCTGCCCCTCTCTTTCCCATATAGGTCTGCAGGTATTCATCCCTGAAGAGGATGCACCACATCAAATGAAGTTCATTTCCCATCCAGTTCCAGATGACCTTATGCTTTCACCAAGGCTCCTGGAAGGACCCAGCTCATTTCTGCAAGACTACAAATTGCCAGTGCCTGGCTGTCTGCGTTACCCTGGTGTCTAGGACAATCATCACCCCTCCTCCTGAAGTGGTATCTGTGTTCTTTGTTGCTTCTTTCAATGAATGAGTGAAAAAGAAGCTAAATTACAATGGGCTGAATGGAATCAGCTTGGGTAGGGGGGAATGCAGCCACCCTTGTTACTGTGTGCTGGGAAGACTTTGCATTGTGAGGGTGGCTGTGAGCAAGGCAGCACTTGGCAACTCAGCGGGTGCAGACAAAAGTAGCTCCTGTTGGGTGTAGCCCGTGATGTGGAGCAGAATCGTGAGGGATGTTGTTAGGAGGGTGACAGACAGGTCTTTGGTCACCAGCCAGGCTGTGAGTCAGAAGGCTGGGGATGGCTGAGGCTGTCAGCAAACACACACTCGCTCAGGTAGCATGGAGTGGGTGGTAGAGGTGTCAGCAAACTCAGCGGCAGGCTGGGAACAGAGGTAACTCATTTATTCCCTTTGAATGGAGTCACATAAAGGCAGGAGGTGAAGGGCAAAGCATATCAGCACAGTCAGCAGCTCACAATGGCTCTGTGTGTTCATTCTTGTGGTGGGCACATGTCCAGCAGGAGCACACAGGGTGCATACATATGTTTATGTGGTGTCCATATGTTTGTCTTTGCTTGTCTGTCTGTCTAGCAGCAGCACGTGTGTATACAGTGGAGGTGGTGTGTGTGCATGCATGGCTGGCTTTTCATTCTCTTGCTGTCCCTCTGTCCATCCCTAGGTGGAGGACCTGGTCTGCTATGGGTTGTGACTTGCACCCCATCAACACCCTTGCAAACGCTCTGTGCAAGCCTGCAAGTTGTGAGCTACCTGACAGCTATGTACAGCTCCCAGGAAAGGACTTTCTTCCTCCTGTGTGGAAGACAGCAACTAATTAGGAAGCAGAAAATGAAAAGAAAAAAGAAATACAATCAGTGTGTCACTGGGACCTTTCCGAGAGCTGCTGAGAGTGTTACAAGGGAAGATGAGCAGCCTGGGGGTACAGGGGTCTGGAGAGGGCAGCTCTGAGCTGCTGAGGTGAGGTGGTTCTTGCTGGGAGCTCAGAGAATAGAGTAGCAGGGACTCAGCAGGGGAAAGGCTCAAGAGGTGAGATCAGGTAAGTGCACAGACCAGGGCTTGCAGGAAAAACCACCTAGACGGGACTAGCCAGATTGTTCAATGGCTGTTGCCAGCCCAGCTGCCGGCAGAGCTCAGCCAGGAATGAGTGGAATCTGATCACTCCCTTGCCCTCCACAGCTGCCTGGGAACTCCCACATCAGCCCCCCCAAAGGTGCCTGCAATCCCAGCATCCTCAACTGGCCATCACAAGGGCTGGGAGAGGTGAAAGGGGTTGGATGGCAGCTGCTTTTTACCCTTTTTTTTTCTGTGATACCGGGTGCTCTAATCTGGGGGGCAGATGGATCTTGTACTTAAAGACCCCAAGTATCCCTCCTGGCGAAGTAGCAGATGAACAAAGCACTTAGAGCTGGACAGATTGGCCACTTACAGGAGTCCCGACATTTAAGTCCTGCTTGTCATGCTTATGAAAAGCCACTGCTGAAAGGGAATTGAGCTTTTAAGGATTATTTTCACTGCAGGAGCCTCTAATGCTTCAAATGCCAGAGCTCCCTTAAATCCAAAGCTGTCTGTAGCACAAGCACAGACTTTTATCTGAAATCAGCATTTCCTCCCCACCTTTCAGATCTTTCCGGTTCACTTAGTGATGTTCTCCCAATCCTATTCGCTGAGCAGGGTGCTCCAGAAGGGGGGTTGTCGGCTGCAAGGCCATGGGGAGGTGGAGGGTGACAGCCGCTGGGGCTGGGACACGGTGCCCCGTGGCTGCTGCACAACAGCATCCTTGCGGGGAGACCAGTTTGGTGACCGAAGTGGGATGGTTTCATCGTCGCTAGGTGGCACCGCACCCCTTGCTGGAGAAACTGCGGGTGCTACAGCGAGCAGGGGAAAATCCATCCCCTGCCAAGCAACCGCTGCAACCCAGCCCTGCTCTCCCTGCGCTCAGGATGGGGGATCCCCCTCTTTCCTGCCCTCTCCTTCGCCTCCTCGCCTTGCTTTGAAATTTCCCCATGGGTAGAGGTCGAAACGAGGACAGAATAGACGGGGGGAGGAGGGAAGAGGGAATGAAACGCGTTTTGGAGGCTGGCTGGATGCTCTGTGATTTGCAGTCGCATCAGGCACCCGTTTCATCTTTGCACTGCGCCGAGGTAACATCCTCGTGTGCCCTTCAGCTGCAGGCACTGAATAATGGAGCTATATTAATATCGCACATGCACAAGCATATGGTTGTGTGCAAGCTGGGGCAATGGCATGCCCGTGTGCATGCCCCTCTTGGCTCTTTCTTGGACATGATTTTTCTCTCTCCGTTGCCAAAATTAATCTCGAAGTTGTTAAATTTTTAAACCCGGAGTACTCAGGAGACTCCACCTGCAGCAAATTAGCTGATGCTTTCTCCTCTTTAATATTAAAAGAGTTGAGCTTTCAACTGCTTCCCTTTGGGGAAAAAAAAAAAAAAAAAAGGTTCTTTATTTACCATCTTCTTTCCTAGGAAGGATTTTGCTCTATTGTGTAAGATTTCCACTGCTCAGTTAAATCTCATTACTGCTAACTATAGCCACTTGGACCTCTTTAATTAGTGACTTGGTGATGTTTTTGGTGGCAGCTTCCTCTGGATCATCTGATCCTGTCAGCATGGCTGTGGATGTAGCCTGGCTGGTTTAGCTGCCTGGGAATGGGCTTTTCTAAGGGATGCATCAGCCTTCCCCTTTAGGCAATGCTCAGGACTCCAGCAGCATCTCAGAGGTGACTTTGCTGTGTCTGGAAGGTACTACAGCTTGACACTGCCTTCCCTGTCCCAGGTCACTGCATCAGCTGGATGTCCTCTCCTCAGCCCTGGGGTAAGTCTGTTTGGCAGTCCCTGGGTGATGGTGAGTATGCCTCTATAAAACACATGCCCTGGTCATTGCTGGGACACATGGAGCACTGACATCTCTCTCGCTCCTTCAGAATGACCAACAGGTATCGTTTCAGACACATCTTATGCCAGAAAAAGTACAGGACATCTAGTTCCTGGACTTTTTTAGGAAGCATTACAGATCCTTCTCTGAGCAAATCCAGCACCTACATCAGTGTTAGCTGTTATATTCCCAGCTCCCTGGCTTCAAGTGCCCCCATAGAAGGACCCCACACCACGTAAACCCAAGCCCTACCAAATAAGTTCTGCTGAAGGTGACATGAAGTCTTTGCTATTGCAAGACTTTTGAGTCAGGGACTGTGTTGTAAGGCTCTAAGATAGACTGTGATTCATCATTCACCAGCCAGAGGAGATATTCCTCATGCTGTAGAAGGCACTGTGCCTTCTACACAGCTAATACTGTGATCGTGTTTAGCAAGATAGCTCTGTGACATCACGTGCTTTGATAATAAAAAAACATCCCAGCAATGCTGTGGAAATTTCACCTCCATTTGTCCATGTTCTTATGTAAGACATTTTTATCCCATGCAGTTGGGTAATTAAATAGTGTCTCAAATCCAGGCAGCATGTGATTTTTTTTTTTTCTTATTTTCTTTTGTGTGAAAGAAAAGGAAGAAATAGAAAGGATAGAGAACAAATCCTAGTTATATGGGATATGATATCCTTGGATTCTTGATCTAGGCCCAAAGCAGGCAAGATGGTCCCCTGGTCTCAAATCCAGACATTATGGGATACTTGGAGAGCTGTTTCTTTCTGCCCCAGTTCTATGAAACCTTCCTGACATTGAAGTTTGGTAAAATTCAACCCTTTCCCATGCAAAGCTTTGTCTTGGATCTCTCACTGTTCACAGATGCCTCTTGCCTTGAAATATCCCTGACCTGCTTTAGTCTCGATGATATCATAGTGTTAGGGATCACTTACATGTCCCATCTGAAGCCAAGGATGACTGTATCTGATACACCACCACTGCCAGATTCCAAAAGGAGCCCAGCCAAGACTCCTGAGTTAGGCACAATGGAACCTCTCCCTTTTCCTATCCTCGAGGCTGAGGTGCAGGGAGATATTACTCATCCCAAACTAAACACGGACGTACTTCTGCCTTGGTGTTTAATACCAGCTATTTATAAATGGCTGGGAGAACAGCATAGGCTCTGTGGACTCAGCACTGGCCCAGATCCCAGCTGTGCTGGGATTTGCCAGCTCTGTGTGATGGGACCATTCAGGGCTGGAAGGCTGCAGTCATAGGGGTCGTCTGCTGTCTGTGCTCCCTAGCCCTGGACACACTCCTGCATGGCCAGTTCTGGCAGAACCCACAGGATCCTCAGCCAGAATCACCCAGTCATGCTATGGGATTATATGGGAAATAGAACTTTGCACAAGGACCAAGCAGACCCTTCCCAGTTGCAACTATAGAGCTGGCAGTGGAGTAGCAATGATGACTGGTAACCAAAATAAATCCAACTCACATCTTCTGCCCATGGCTGAGTCATCGGCTGTATCCATCCCTGAGGAGATGACCTCCTGCATATCGTGGGACAGCTTCCCTTCCTGCGTGGGAACAGCAACAAGGAAACAGGTAAATTCCCATAAACAGAGGAGAGGAGCTGCACAAAGCCCTGGTGTGGGGAAGGTGACTGCACCAGAGGGTTTCCAGAGGCTAAGGTGGATCTGACATTGCCATCACATATTGTGTGTGGTTTGCAGTTTTTTTTTTTTTCCTGTAGAGTTGATCCAGGTTTGGTTTTTCTCTGTTTGTCTCACAACTTTTTGTGACTTGCCCTAAGTGGTTTTTGAGGCCATCATTGCTGCTCTTTCAGAATCAGGATTATTCACTTCATTTACCATCTTCCACAATTTTTCTAGTGTCTTAATCCCAGCAATGACTGGTGTTACCCTTGGCTGTACTACCAGTGAAGGGACCAGTCTCTCCTGTGGAGCAGCAATCAGTGGGGTGATACTGTACAGTGATGAGATGGACATGAGCATTGCAGGCAGGATTTCATCCATAATTAATGTTCCAGATGATAACAGCTTCATGGGACAATCTTGTTTCCTTGATGTACATAACTCTCCAATCCAAGCTGCCTATTATTACTAATTCTTTCCCTCCAGGGGAAATTACTAATTACTCCAATTACTAATTCCTTTCCATCCAGAACCTGGCCTGTGGGAGACCCAGAATACATTTGAGGTTCTGGTGGTGTGTCTGTCAGTGTTATTAAAATAACATAGAAAGAGAGGTGGCCTCCATGCTGCAGGGAGGTGATGTGCCAACGGGTTTTCTGTGGTAGGTTCTGTTTTTCACCCTCACCACATCTTGGAGTAAGCTCTATCCTGATGGTAGCTCTGATGTCACAGCATGGCTCCCCTGAAAACCTGCTTCTCCTACCCTATCCACAGAAGATTAGACTTCCACAGGGCAGCCCCCATTCCCAGGGATTGGAACCAGTGGATGATGAAGCACCACTATGAAGCCCAGACACTTACAAGGATGACTCTGGACACCCAAAGAAAATGAATTTCCAGGAGCTTTCAAAGAAGAGCACCTACTAACCTTTGCAGAAGACTCCTTCCATTTGATGGTGTCAGGATTCCATTGTGCCTTCCTCTGGATGCTCTGAAGAGAGGAAGGGAAGGGTGAGTCTTTATGTGGTTTGGTCTCCATGCTCAGGGGTTGGATTGTTGTCAGGGTTCTGGCATCAGTTTCTCTCTTCCTCAAAATGGGAGGTGGTGTCTTCGGTGGGGCAAAATGTAAATTCTTACACTGGGAAGTGGCTTTAGGAGTGTCAAAGATGGTCAGGAGTCCTTTGAGATTTCTTTGTGGGACACTGATGCTAGGGATGGGAAGATCCTTCATGGATTTGCTTGAGTGCATATCACAGGGATATCTTTGAGATAAGGCACAGGGTTTCCCTGTTGGACTGACTTTAGTCTGTGATAGATGTCTTCTTTCCATGAGCTAAAAAGAAACCCCAAACACACATCAAAATAGGCTCATATCTAACTTAAATAATAAATCTGTTTTTTTTTTTATTTTTTATTTCCTGCTCTTCAAGCATCACATCTGTTGACCTAATTTTTTGGGAAGAAAGACCACTTTGTGTTTTGCATTCTCTAGACTAATTGTCAGAGACACAATCTAAACTCTAGTCCATTTTGAACTGTGAAAGAAGTATCTATCTTGCCTATTTCCAGTGCATCCTTCTAATTTGTCCATGTTCATGCAAGGAAGCCTTGAAATAGAAAAAAAAATTGACCACTGGTTGTCTTCCCTCTTGAATCACTCTTTTATCCCCATCTACATCCTCTATCTTTAGGAAAATGTGTTCCCAAACAGGAATAAAACCCCTTTCTCTATAATTTCATAGGAAACCTCCGGTTTAATCTTAAAAACAGAGACTAGAAAAAAAAAATTAAAAAATGACATCATATGCTGCCTTTTTTTTTTTTTTTTTCTTTAATGAGATACAATTCAGCTTTCTCTGTTCTTTGGGAATCAATCTTGTCTTCAGCAAGAAAATGGGATAATAGGGACAATATCTGTCTTCCATTGTGTGATTTTGTCATTATTATTCCAGTTTGAAATGTAGACAACTAAATACAGTTGTGAGAAAAATTTACTCATGAACTTTCCTCAGAATAGATCATTCCATCTCTTTCTAACCAATACTCAATCTTCTGCCAGGTCCTACACTTCTTGCTGTTCTTGCATTAGTCTCTACCCCTTCAATTCATTCTCTCCTGAGCAATCTGAACGTTGTATATGAAACTTCCATCCCATCCTGGAGCATCCTATATATGTCAGTCCATACAAACATTCTAAAAGTGAATTAGTGAATTGGATTTGGCCTGTTATAAGATGTCCCTTAAAACAGCAGCAGATATTATTAAAGAAAAAAAAAAAACAAAGTGGGGGG
>JAOEGS010009129.1:0-119922 GCA_025447755.1 Corythornis vintsioides | reverse complement strand
AAAAAAGTGTGGTTTGTTTTTTTTTTTGTGTCTCTAATTGCCAAGAACTGGATCATTCAGTTGTTAGGACATACTCTGTCCCACCTCATCTGAGCCTTTGGTTCTCACCTTAGGATGCTCTTGCTTTGGCATGTTGTCTTCACAGTCCAGGATGCTCTGGTACCTGCAGGGAAGACAGGAGATGGCACCTTAACCCCTTTTTAGCCTGAGCCAATTTTTCCATGAAGTCTCTTTCTGCCTTACCCTACCCTCTGGAAAATGTAAAAGCCAAGAGACTTCAAAAGCAATCTTTAAGAGTGAGACAGATGTGAAAACCCCCCCAAAAAGGACTAGGTTTAGATCTAATGGATTCGTTTGGTGCAACACCACTAGAATTCAGCATGACCCCTCTCCCCCTCCCAGCTCTGTGCAGACACATCCTTGGAGGACCCATCTCCCCACTGCTGGAGGATGTGCTGGGGTGTTACATGGGCTGAAAGTGGTGTATGAATGACTTTTGCTAATATGTGCCTTGCAGCTGAGGTCAGGCTTTCCAGAAGGTCAATGAATTGTTTATTTATTCAGCATTAGCCTAATGTAAAGGAATTTACCAAGTCAGTACCTGACCAAATATAACACCAGTGAAAAGTGAGAACTTTGCAGAGGAGAGCACCTTCCTTCCCTTCCTGTCTCTGGGGAGGGCACTTCCATCTTTCTCTAAAGACCCTGTCAGATAGGTGACTATTGACAGTGAAAACTGACCATGTTTGGGATATCTGGAACTAAACTGTCCCAAGGGGAAGTTTAAGAGATAGTCTTGACAGGTGCTCTGTCACTCTTACGTTGAGGGAAATGTACTTTGGGTTCTGTTGCTCATTTACTTGTCTCACTCTTGGCAGTGTTGTGGTCTGATCTCAGTCATGGGTTGAAACCAGAAGAGAAATTATCCCATAAAGGGCTTGGGTTGAAATGAGACCCTCCCTGGAGCATATTGGTTAGAGACAGTTGAGAGAAACCAGAAGGGGATGAGATGTCTCTACACCTCTTGTCTCCTCACCAGCTTATCACTCCAGCATTTGCTGGTTTCCCTCATGGCACCTTGGAGACTATCATTATTCAAAGCTTTTATTATCCATCTGAGAATTCTCTAGTCATTGGTGACAAGGGCAAATTCCTCTGTGTTATTGTACAGTTTGTCAAGTGGATCTGGCTTTTAAATCAGGACTTGTCTTCCAAGACTAAGTAATACATTGGTAATATATAATTGTTAAGAGCACTTATGGCAGAAAAGTACTTGCTTCCATCTCAGGACCTGATGCATTGGGATGCTGTGCTTGGGAAAGGCAGTATCTGAGTGAGGTTTGTTTGTTACAGAGATGGGAGAGGGAGGGTCCACCCTGGAACTCTTGGGATCTAAGCTGAATTGTAACTGTAGATTAACCACCCACCTGGCAACCAGTTCAGAGACAGAGACAGATTTTCTCAGAAGAACTGCTTTGTGCTCTCGATTGCTCCTTGGAGAATGGCACAGAAAAGGAAAGGACCGGGCTGGCCTCAGCTTCTCCACTTTTTCCATATTCTCTGTCTGCTGGCTCTGAAGTGAGAGAGCAAAGGTTATGGTGCTGGATGTGAAGATCCAGGGAAAAGAGGCCAAAAATTAGTGCAACCATCTCCACTTGTGGGATCGGTGCATCAGCAAAGCACTGTGGAACAAATGATGTCTTTGCTGATACATCTGCAAACATCAACATATAAATTCACTTCTGGAAAAATAAACTAGGGTTAAAGATCACACAATTTAAATTAAATTACTCCTAATGAAGGGAATGGATCTTTTCCATCTCTCCCTACCACTTTGCTCACTGTCTTAGATCACTCACATCATCTCTGTGACAGGGAGAGGGAAAAACCTGAAGGACAATTAACTTTAAACAACTGAAAAAGTATTTGATGGTAATTTTGAATATATATAACTGGTTAAAATCTTCTCATGTTTCCAATGTTCCACAGACCTGAACCAGCACTGAATTCAAGCGGTAAGTGGAGAATTAAACACCTCTTGGCCTCTTCTGCCAAAAATGTTCATGTTTTCCAAACTTCAGAAATATGCAGCAGAAGGCTTGAGCATTGGATTTACAATGACTGATGTGACACTTGGAAGTATGTTAAGTCATCTGAGGCTCATTTTCTGAATCCAGACAGAGCTCTAGGGACCTATAAGTTATAGATAATTGCTTTTTAATTACTGACACAGACATTCAAACTATGGAATTATCAGATACTTGTATTTATATTTTGAAAATACTTGTTTTAAAAACCCCGTTGCTTGCAAAATATGTTTCAAAAGTGATTTTTATTGCACTGATCTGAGTGCTGGGTTGTTCCCAGAGTCATTGTCCACCCATGTCTGGGTGTCCACTTTCAGATGCAGTCAAGAGGAGAAGGTTTTCTGGGGGGTAGTGGTGTCATTCAGCAGTTTATGAATCTCTGCCTCCCCCCTTTAAGACATCTGATATCAAGACCAGAGGGAGGGAGATACAGTTCTCACTAATTGCTTTAAAAATTTCCTTTCTTTTTTTTTCTTTTTTTTTTTTTTTTTCTAGATCATTTCCCATGATGTTAGAGAAGAGACAGATTTGTTAGATCACAGACTCCCACCTCCCACAGTCCAGGGATTGTTTCCCATTTTTGTGGTGGTGTCTAACATTAAACAATTCCAGGTGAAGAACCCTTGAGGGATTTACTTTGTGACAAAACAAGCCTGTTAGGAGGGAAGTGTTCCCTGATTTTCCATTTACATTCCCCCCCACTTTTTTTTTCCTTGCAGTACAGGCAATAGATGTAAATAGTCTTTTCAGCCCACCATGAACAGTTCCCACAATCAGCACAGCATCCCCCAGTTGCTAAGGGTTTACAGGATTTTTTTGATATTAATTCGTTCCATCCTCTGTGATCTGGGAGGGTTTTTGTGTAAAATCACTTACAAGCTAGAGTGCCTTCCTCCACCCGAGATCTGCCATTTGATAGTCTCCTTGGGGCTTTTCAGTACCACGCTTCTGTCTCCTTCCTCTCCCCCCTTCTTTACGAGACAGGAGGCAAAGTCCCTTGGCAAAGCTGCAATTAAATATTAAAAGCTGATGTGCAAGAGGGGGTGGTGTGAATTGGAGAGCTGGCACTGAGGAGCTGAGGAGATGAAGCCTCCTCCCTGTTCTTGAGAGCCTGTTGCCAATTGTTGAGGGCTCATTCTTCCTCATAAAAACATGGGTTAAGTTCACATGCCATCTAGGGCACCAATAGCCATCCTGACTCAAAGCCAGATTCTGATTTGAGTGGAAATCTGCTGGAATACATCTCCTCACTTTGTCCCAGGTGGAACAAAAAATGCTCTTCTGCATGTGGGCATTTTTCAGTGGATGCTTCTGACACAAGCCATATATTCATCCTCCAAACCAGAGAGGTCTTTTCATCTCAGCTGGTGGTCCTCTGTGCTGGTGACTTTGCTGGGGAAATTTTGCACAAGCTGCAGGAGAGAGCATCTCTCCAGCGTGTTCACAGCTCTGGGGAATACACTGATCCCTCTGGCAAAAGTGAAAAGCAGTCCAGGCCTTAAGGGAGGCAGGGTCTGGATGAAATGAAATCCCACACTACTAGGGGCAAAAAAGGGCAAGACTGAGAGGATCCAATGTAGACCATATCCAAGTCTGATTAAAGTTGGATTTTGGCAAAGGTAACTTCTCAGCCCTCTCAAAAAGCATCATGGCCACAAACAGCTGCTTTGGCACCTAACAGTAACTGAGTTTCAATGCAGCTCTTTTTGGGGATTTATTCTGCACATGCTGAGAACATGTAACAAAGCCAGTGGGCAAACAAGAGCAGGTAACAGTGTGTTGGTTTCTAATGAACAAGAAAGCTGGAAGATCATTTATCCAGAAATACCTAAGCTAAGGAAAAGACCTTTGATACGAGGAGAGACTGAGCTAGGGAAGAGCAGAGATCTGGATAAAAAAATTTTATAAAGTAATAACTTGCACTTCTTCATGAGTTCTGTTTCAGCTCTTACTGAAACAAAAAACTCTTTATCGAGCTTTTGTCCCAGAATGTAAAAACAATTGAGGAGCAATAATGATTTTCTTGGAGGGTTATGTAGGACACCCTGCACTGTAATGAGGAAACACCAGTGACTTTAGCAGCTCCTGGGCTATCGAGACACAAGTCTGATGGGGGCCAGAAGGATTTTTCGTTGCATGGGCAAAACAAAGCTCTGAAGCTGAGATGCATCCTTGTTAGTTATTTAATTTAGAGGCGAAGAATTTGACTGGCAGAACGAAACAATGAGCATTGCAGTCCATCCAATAATGAGTAATAGAGGCTGCTAAAAGACCCGTGAATTATTTTGGGGACTGCTGCTATCCAGCTCCTCTCTCCATAAAAAGCCTGCATGAAACAATTCTCTGCATAGCTCCAAGGCAGACTTGCTGGATGAAGTGTGTTTTCAAACTGTTTTTGCCAGGATTACAGGGCCTTAGGCTGGTTCTTCAGCTACTGTCTCTGCTGGGGGCCTTGCTCAGCTCACAGTGATTTTAGTCTTCACTATTAGCAATGCAGTGGGTCTGCTCTGTTGGCAAGAGTCTGTGGGAAGATGGGAAGGAATTGTTCATGCTGAGCAGTTTCTGTGAGCTGAGAAGTGGTGGGTCCAGACTAGAGAGAAACATCTTCTAGGTTAGAGCTTTGCACTCCTCACACTTCTGAGCTGCCTGTCTTCCCCCCTTGGTTCCTGCTGTCCAGGACAAAATCCTCCAAATCCTATTCCCTCTCAAGTAATGGAAATTACCTTGCAGAAAATGAGAAAGGAGCTAGAAAGTCCTCCAGGTACCACTGGCATGTTCCTCCAATGGGGTCACAACTCCACCTATTAGAGCCATTCACCCTTCTGCTGTGTTTGCAATAAATTCCTTCTCCAGGGTAGGGGCTGGAGTTTTATTCCAAGTACTGCAAGGCTTTATTACCTGCCCAGGACACCTCCTGACCACCACACCAGGAACAACAAGGTCTGCTTTGTGGTTTTGTTTGCTATGTCAGACATGCTGTGGAAAAAACAGGGGTGGATTTGGTTGACTGGGGAAGAGCATCTAGGGGCATCCAGGCTGGAAGCTGCTGTTTGGTGTCTCATCCCCCATCCAGGTGCTGACTCTCTGGTGTGGACACGGGCAGGGGTGGGCAATGCTGCCTGCACCTTGCCCAAGCAGGAGTCAGCAGGCAAGCAGCCATGTGGAGCAGATGGAGGGAGTGCAGGCAGGGCACAGAGGCAGTTAGTGGGCAACTTTGAACTGGGAGCTACTAATGGTTAACACAGACAATTATTTCTAGCTGTGTCAAATGGACTGACCTAAGCCCACAGGAGATTTGTGCTGACCAGACAGGGACAGTGGTTTACATAATCACCTCTATTTTATTTTTTTTCTTCTTTTCTTTTTTTTTTTCCCAGTTGTATAATGTTGTTTTGATAGCTGTATTCCCATGAAAAAACCTGCCCTCTCCTCTTTCTTTCCCCTCATGTGCCCAGCCTGTGCTGCTTTGCTGCACACCCATTTGTCCCCTGCTTGTCAGATGTTGTGGGGATGGTGGGATGGGGCAGGGTGCGAGCGAGCACGAGAGGGAATAAATCAGTTTGGGTGTGCAGAGTTCTGCTATTTGTTATAAACAGATTGAGGCATAAAAGATGGGGTTTTTTTTCTGAAAAATGCTGGTTGTGATGTGTGTCTTCTCCAGATTTGATTCCCTGTCAGGGAATTTCCATCAAACTGGCTACAAGCAGTGGAGAAGAGCCAGGTTTTGCACTCTTCCCAGCATGTTCTTTCCATTTTTAGGGTGTAAGGAGAGCTGTTTGCCCATGTGGCATCAGGGCTGTGTGTGTAGATGTATAGTGAGTATTTAATCCTGTATCTGAAGGCAGTGTGCAGCTGGCAGAGCCAATTTCTTGCCTTTGCTCTGCTGGGTGGGGCTCTGCACTAGCAGTTTACTAAGGATGGGTGCACCGGGGGAGGAAAAAAATCCTTGCAAAGTCTCTGGTGTTCTTTTCTCTCAACTCTCTGTCTTTTGCTTATGGAGAGGATCTGGATCCTTGCAGTCATTTCCATAATTATTGGTTTCATGTTAAGTAATCAAAAAATTATCTATCAAACGCACATGTGGAACTAATGGGACTTATTTGAAAAGACCTGTCTTTGCATTTACAGCTGGCACATCTCTCAGCCCATTTTAATGAGCTTCCACAGCATCCTCACGTGCTGGGGAAGGAGCTCACGTGGGAGCTTGCCCTGGGCTACCTGTGCCCTGCAGAACTGTGGGGCTACAGTGTCACTCCAGGATGCTGAAAGATGAACACATGGTCTGCAGGGGCAAGTGCAGGGATGCTGCTCCAAGAGCAGTGTGGATTCACACTGCCTTTGAATACTCCCTGCTGCAGATGACCAAGCCTTTTTTCCAATTTTCTATTTAATTAATGAATTGATTAATTATTTCAGGGTGAAATTTTAGGAGACTGGCTTTTCTTAGGAAAGATCTCTAGTGGCTGTGTGTTGAGATGGCTCGAAATACCTTGGTAGGATGTGTGGTAATTTCCACTTCAAGAGGTAGGATGGCTGCTGGCTTCCATAAGGATACAAACTATCCCAGAGTTGAAGTTTTCCAGATTCCACAGTCTGATGTTCAGGTGGAGTTTGAGTTACAGGGATGGCCAAGGTGGTAGGTTCAGGATGTGTGGACATCTGAGGCCAACTCCAGCTTCTGTGTAGCCTAAGCTTTCTCAGAGCTGTTGGCATGAAATGCAGCAAATGTTTGGCTCGGTGAAGATGTGACCCTCAGGACATCAGTGTTGCCTTCAGTAAGATCACCCACCACAGCAGGACTGTAAGAAAATGAAACACTGGGTCCAGCACACTCAAAAAAGGAGAGAAGGTTTGTGTTGGCCTTTGCTTAGAGTTTTAAGGTCTGAGTTTGAGATTAACACTGGCATAGCCTGTAGGGCCTGTTGGGGTCTGTGAGTAGAAAACACCCTGAACTGCTGCTTGCATCTGACTGTCTTGTGACCCTGAGGGGAGAAAGCTGAGAGGTAGCAGCAGGGCTGTGTTTCATGCTTTGGGGTTGCACTTAGACCACCATCCTCCCAAAGAGCAGAGGTGGTCCTCCAGAAATACCTGATGGCAGCATCCCTGTGACCCACTACAGTATCCCCCTCTGTATGAAACACCCTGAAATCATCTCCACCATGGCCAAATGCTGCACCTTGATGGGCTCTTCTCAACATTCAAAGACTTTTGTGGTGCTTCTTAACTACAGAAGTGTGAGTTCCACCCTTCAGGATGTGATTTATCTCCCCAGAATGATGCTTCTTAAAACCTTGGAAGGAAGGAAGGAAGGAAGGAAGGAAGGAAGGAAGGAAGGAAGGAAGGAAGGAAGGAAGGAAGGAAGGAAGGAAGGGAGAGAAAGAAAGGGAAGAACTAGAACTACTTTTAATTTTTTAATTTTTGGATACAAATAAATCCATGCAACTAAAAGCCATGTGACTCTCCCTGAGCACTCTGTCCCATGCACTGTTTTTTATCAAGGAAACACTTTGTCTTTTCAATTTTGGGGGATAAAGTATCTTATTCTGACCATATGGGACAGCAGTGTCCCTTTGGGCTGATCATGTTTTTTGTTTGGAGGTTTTTCCCTGCAAAAAGGGGTGATTGCCTGAGATGGTTTTATGAATGTGTTTGGATGTGGATGTTTCTTCCACCCTCCCCTGCAAAATGAGAAACCACAGATTGTTCAGGCTTTAGTTTCTCATTGAAAAGTATCTCACACGTCCCCCCCTACCCTGGGAAGCTCTGGAAATTAAAACCAGCTAAAATCCATTTCTTGTGAGGAGGAAATATTTCCTGGCTGCCTCTAAGACACTGTGGGATATTTTGTGTGTCTGCAAAATACACAGTGTGCATATTCTATGCTGCTGCTGTACTCAGTGGCCATACATTAGAGCTGGTTTCAGTCATAATACAGGGCAAAAGCCTCTGCCTGGCCTCTATTTTGTTTAATGAGCTGGAGAACACACACCTCCCTGATTGATGCTAGAGGAAAGGGAAAGGCAACAGCAGCCCCATAGCATCTCTGTCCTTTCCAGCTTGGCAAATGCACCCTTGTGTACAGTTTGCAGTGGATTTTTTGGGTTGTTTGGAAGATGTGCAGAGCTTTGGTGACCCTTAAGCGTGTCTTTTTTTTTTTCTCCCTACCAGCACTAGAGGTTTTTGGCACTGTGAACTCTTGTACCTGAAATTACTGACTCAGAGGAAAGGGACCACTGCAGAGCAGCTCAGAGGGAGGCAGTAGAAAGATGCTGCTGTCTGCCAGATCTGACCACAAGCCTTGCAGCAAATCCATGGGAAATCTGTTAAAATCTGTCTTGGGAATTTGAGCAAGAACAAATCTAGGTGTGGGGGAGATGCTCCCTGCTTTGAGCTCAGCTGAATGGGCAAGGGGCCAAGGAGCAGCTCAGGTCTTGCATCAGTGCACTGCTGCTGACAGCCACACTGTGTGCAAATGGCAAGCTCAGCTCTACTCATCTCTGGTTTTTGGTAGAGGAAAATGTGTGTTTCTCCATCACGTTCATCTGGGGGGTCTGACCCTGAGCACATCTGGAGCATAACAGCTGCATAAGGACCCATTGCTGTTGAGGGATGGTGGGGCACCTCTGCAGTGCCCAGCTCAGACAGCCCTGCTCCATCTTTAGCCTCTCTCCAGCTGTCTGAGGCACTTGGTAACTGTCATTGTCTCCTCTCAGTCCCTGGGATGAGTTCCCTCCTGGTGTGCAACTAGGAGCAGGGAAAGGGTTTGGGGCCAGAAGGTTGGGAATGGGGGAGAATTGCATTGAATCAAATGCATTGTTTACCAAATTGAACTTGCTAGCCTTAAAACCTGCCTTTTGTCCACCAGGCCTGATTTGACCTTCAAGATCAGATACCAGGATAAACTCTAGGTTGAAAAGGTGCAGTTACATGCTGGGTCTTTTTTTGCAGTGGGCTTGCAGGTTGCTGGCGAACTGGTTGGGACACAGTTTTATTACATTTTAGTGCCCACAAGTGTTCATTGAGAAGCTGTATTCCTAAGCCCTATACATTTATCTTGGAGGTCTTCACGTTGCCAGCTTGATGCAATTGCTAAGAAATAAACCTAGTCTTCTATCTGCATGATCCTTTGAGAAGATGCAAATAAGGAGGAAACATTTGCATACCAAAGTGGGATCCAAGTGAAATATATTCAGCATTATGACTATTGTTATTATTAGCAGTGATGTGCTGCTGCAAGTCACTGAAAGGCAGGAAAGGTAAAGAAAAAATAAGAGATCTCTTCCAGTCCTTTTCCTGTAAAGAGAAAGATTCATGAAGCCTGAAATCTCCCAGCCCATGATGCCACTGGTTACTCAGAATACAGAAAGTGATCTCTGGCCATGAGAAATGGCATCTTAAAAGATTCAGAGGCTGCCTGTGCTCATCCCACAGCTGTGAAATGTACAGAGCCCCGGGGACATCCCCACCGAGAGAGGGATCATATGCCTACAGCAATGAGGGGACATAATGAACTACATTTCTTAGTGTACAGCCCCTCTTCTCTGTCTTGTCTGTGTCTTCCAGCATAAACCCTCTAAATACAGTTTGTTGAGCAGTTTGCATGTGTTTTCCATAATCAGTGTTTTTCTTCCCTTTAGGTTGCTGTAGTTCCTTTGTTCTGAAGGACTGAGCACTCACTACTCCTCTGACTTCACAAGGTCTGTTGTGAAATGGCCACAGGTAGACACTCAAGTGCATCAGGGAGCTTGTCTGCCCTCAAAAAAGCAGTCCACTGAGGATGACAGGTTTGGATGGCTGTTGAATTACTGTTTCCAAATATTGTATTCCAAGTAGATCTTTCTTCTGTGGAGATTGTCCTGAACCACCCACCCAGAGCCTGCATGGATAGAGACCTGCATCCACCACCTGTTCTTCCTGGTGCATCTCACGCATGGTTGGTGAGCAAAAGGACTGAGCCTGAGATATTTCTTCTATTGAGTCTCAAGAGTTCTGCTTGCAAAGGTATGTGTGTGTCCAGGGAAAAGGCACCTTGACTGGAGCCTTGTTCCATGGATGGATGCTGTTGGTGCCATACACTTCCCTGATGTCCTTGTTCTCAAGAAGACCACCATGCCAGGGAGAGGGAAAACACCTGGGGAGTGGGATGCACCAAAGTACTTTGACTTGTTCAGGGCATAAAAGCTGTCTTGGAAGATGCCCTAAGCCAGTCTCTCAACCATGTCCAGTTCTGGAAAGTGTCTAGGAGGCAAAAATAGGCTCTTTTAAAAAAAAACCCAACCCAAAACAACAAAACAAAAACCCAAAGCAAAATCAAACCATCAAATCAACAGCCTTACAGTTAATTTTACATTTCTGTGCCATTTATTTTCCCAAATGCCCTCACTGCTCTCCTCCATCTGGCATTTTCCTCCCTCTCTGCCTGAGGACATCTGGGTGAAGCGTGGTGGTCCCTGTGCTGCTTTCCTGAGTGAGGTGTGATAGCAGCAGTTTCTGCTGCTGCCTCTGCACCGTCTTCCTCACCGACTTTACAGCGAGAGCTGGAGCTTCTCCCAGGATCACGGTGTCACACTGAGAGAACTCCCGGTTTCCACATCTCCTGCCCTTTAGGTAGCGATGGTGTTCCAGATTTGTGCAAAACGAAGAGGAGCTGCACCCACCAGTCTTCGGGTAACAAACCCCCCCTCCCCGGGTCTCCCTCCTCCGAGGACACAAGAGGGCGCTTCCACCTCACTTTTAGGGACCATTTCCACAACTGCAGGCATTGCTCTTCACCCCATCAGCTGGAGAAGGTTGGGTCAAGGTCTTTCAAGCAGGGAACTCGTCTGCATATGTGTTTGTCCCCAAGCACTCAGCTGAATGGAGCTTCATCCTTGCAGGATTTCCAGAGCCTCACAAAAAGCAATTAAAACATATTTATGTGTACAGAATAAGAGGTGTCTCCACATCAGGATGTGGTTCAGAGGATGTCTCAGAGGACTTTGACTCTGTCTTGACATGTCGAGATGACATTGCTAGGATGCTCTCTGACTGCAACAGAATTGTTAGATACAGGGGAAATTCGGTTTAAAAATAAGAGATGGGAACCTGTGGAGGAAGAGGGGACATAGTTTATACTCACTGCCCCAGTAAGTGCAGCAGCAGAGAAGGTGCAGTGAGAACATCAAACATCAGGTATTCCGCCCCCCTCCCCCCCCATCAGGGAGGAAGCAGAGAAGGTAAGAAAGCTGCCAGAGGTTGGAAAACCACCCTGTCTGTGTCCATCTAATACAGGTAATTTCCTCCCTAGTGTTCCTCCCTGCACCACGTCTTGGGGATTTTGGCCACAGAGACAAGATCAAGGTATTAGCAGGACAGAGCAGGACAACTTGTGTCCTGGTAAGACCCTTTTTTGAGACTGGCAGGTCACAACCAAGCACATTTTCATTAGCAGTGTGCACCCTGCCACTTCTTTGACCTGGGATGGTGTGACCCAGGTGATGCTTGAGTCTGGTTTGGATATGGCCACATTGCTCTATGTGGGTTTCACTCTATGGATGCAATACACTCCAAGTCTTCAAGACTACAGGCTGGTATTTTGTCAGCTCAGAGGCTGCCCAGACTTGGAGCTTAACACCTAAACCCATGCTTTGCTCTTCTTACTGTGCATACAAGGGTGCTGCAAAAACTAAACCCACTCATTGAACATCTGATCTTTTTAAAAGGAAGTAGGACATCTAGGTGGAAGAAATCAATGTGGTTAAGAACTTTATCATAAGACAAACACTGTCTGAGCAACCTTTCAGATGGATCATGCTCTTGTGCACAAGGTGACACACGTATTGGTATTCAAAACTACCAATTTGCCTTTATTTCTTCAGCAGATGAATGTGGTAACATCTCACTCTTTATTGACCTAATGCTATTTGTTGGAAGGATTTTCCCAATGGTCTTATCTCTTTTCTCTGAAGACCCTGTGTGAACCTTCCTTCTTTCTCTAAGCCTCCACAGTTTAAAAGCTTGATCTTCAAGGCAAGAAGATGTTGGAGAATTTCATTAGGAGATCTTGCACCTATTTGTCTTTGTGAGAAGGACCAATTTTCTTTTGGGTCCCTTAAGGGTTTAAATGACCCATTTTAGTCACTTCTCCAGGACTTGGCCCTGCAGCATCTTCATGCTGTTGTTCTCCCATTTGCAAGTTTCCTTTTCCCACTGGGCTCCAGGCTTGCACAGGAAAACATCCCAGATCAGATACTGCAAACCCATGAGCAGCGTTGCTTAATGTGATCCATTTTGCAATGTTTCCACCCGTATCTGTTTATCCCCCTCGCCTGCCTTTCACAGCAGGGTGGAGGCATTTTGCTCCACAGCTCTTGGCAGTTGCGACCTCTGCATTCACAGGGACATGAGCACAGATGTAAGAATGTATTGCAGATATTCTCCACTTCTTCTTGCCCATATAAGGGAACGTTGCCCTTCCTAATGCTGGGGAATGGGGGTAGCATGAATAACTTGAAAGATTAAGAATGAAATCTGGACCCTTTCCCCTCTCCTGCTTGCAGGCACGTGGGCTGGGAAGGATTGTTACCATCTGAAAGCTGGTGAAATGGGTTGGCTTCTTGCTGTTCAGCTCCCCAAGCTTGTTCCGGCAGTTTGTTGGCAGGTCTGAAAGGGTTTGTGGATCCAGCCTGAACGGAGTCCTCCAGACCAGGGCTGGAGAATACTGAGACAGCCTGCACACAACATCTGCAGTCATTCCCTTCGTCCTCACTCTGTGGCTAAATAGGACACTCAAGTCTTCAGGGCTGAAGTCCATCTGGCTCTTCACAGTCACTTAAGCAGTGTTTTCAAACAGCAGCTGCCAAGGGCACCCTCCTCTGCTGCTTTGCATGCCAAAAAGGAGAAGACCACCTCTTGTCTGCAAAGGACATGAGTTCAACATCTACTAACCATTCCCAGGTGCTGCTCTTGGCCAGGAAATCCTTGTGGATATAGAGGAAATGGGGAGAAGGTGGTCCTCTAGTCTCATCTCTGCCCTGGGAATTTGTGCAAGAAGGAGTTGTGATCTGTCCCAGAGGGATAAGCTGGGAGATGGTGTTGTCTTGGAAGTGAGTGAGGTGCAGCCAAGACCTGTTCCCACAGAACATGCAGAGCTGTTGAATTGATGGGAGAGGAAGCAGAGCTCTTAGGTAGTATATTGGGATGACTCTTTGAAAAGACCTCCATGCTAATTGGGAAGCTCAGCTATGAACTGTGTATGCTTCTGGTGCAAGGTTCTCAGCAAGGTTTTTGAGCAGCCTCAGGCACTTGGATTCAAACTCCTATGGCCCAGATTTACCTCTGAGGTTGGACACATAGCAGCCATGTTCATGCTGCTTGGTGTTGGTAGTATTGCCATTTCTTGGTTGAAGCTGGGCCACCCTCCTCTGATTTTCTGTCCTGCTTATTCCCCAGCCTTCTCTCCTTTGTCCCGTCAGATCCCCCCTGCTGGGAGTTGAACCTCTTTCCAGATGCCTGGCTGTTCTCCCAGAAGCAGCACAGCACCATTGTAATATGTAATTAGCCTGGAATTCTCCTCCAGCCCCATTTTTTATTTGAATTACACTAATTGTTGAGTATGCAAGAGGTTATAAACCCAAGCAGACCAGGGTCCTCACATTTTGCCCCACTTTTCCCCCAAGATGTAACCTTTTTTTTGTTTTACCTGACAATACAGGAAAAACATCAACAATAACAAAGCCTAGCACTGAACGAGGACACATCTTGGAAAGATGGAGGAGAGCAATCTTCATCTTGTGAATGAGATGGGGTAGAAGAATTGCTGGGTGAGTTCACCAAGGCCACTTGGCACATTAACAGCAAGGAGAGATAAAATAGCAGCATTTCCAAGGCCAGTCCTAATCCTCTTTCCTCTGGCCAACACCAAAATAACTCTAACATATGATCAGGACCACATCTCCCATGAAGTTATTAGAAACAGACTGTAGCCAGACATCAAAATAATACTAAATGCAGTACAGTAGTGCCAGCCTGGATCTGCTCTTTAGGGGCTAATATCCAAAGGAAGCACAAAAGCCCTTTCGGAAGTCCAGCTTGGACAAATCCCTCTGAATGGATAGTTTACAGATGGCAATCTCTGATAACCTCTTCCACCAGCTGGGAACTGGCAGCTGTGTCTTCAGGGCTGGTTAAAGCAGTCACCCCTTCTGAAGGCATCAACTGTTCAACTTCATTAGAGGGGTTGACATAATGTAGGACAGACAGATTCCATCAAGGAGCCCAGGACAATTTTTAATGTCCAAAAAGAAAAACCAACCTCCCTTTTTGGTATCCATTCTCAGTGAATTTACTCTTATAGGCCAATTTCTCTGCCATTGAAAGTGCTTGGGACTGCATCTGCAGTGGGATTTCTAAGTGTAGCTCCAGGTACTCCAGCTGTTGATGTGACCCTGGGCAGGCAAAAAATGCCATGGAGATAGTAATTGCCCACTTTAGATGCAGACTTTAAATGGAAATATAGAAAATACAGATATAGGTAAAGAGGCCTTGAAATTGCCAGGTCACCCTTATTCCCTTTTGCTTTGAGTTGGCCCTGTCTTCTGCATTAAACCAACCCCCACAGAATTGGCCTGGGTGGTTGAAATATCATCAGAGCAGCTCTCTGTCTGTCTGACATTGTTAGATTCCATCATGCTCCTTGTCAACACTGATCTAATCTATATTAGCAGGAAGGCAAGTTCCTGTGAAGATAAAGCCAAAGTGCTAAAGGGTAACAGCCGTGTGACTTTTCCCTGTGTAGCAGTTTCTGTAGCAGTGACAACTTTTGGATTGCAGGTCCTACTCAATGTTCGTCAAAAGGACATAATGCTCCAGTATCATCTGCTACAAAGCACAGCTGAGATCCTCCTGAGTGCCTGTGCTGATCCCTGTTGTAGATGTTCACACATCTCAGCTCCTTGAGCAGATGCTGGTGCTCACCAAGGAGGTGGCTGTCACAGCAGTGTGAACTATTTGAGGACTTGAGGTGCTTTATCCCCTGCTTAGTGCCTGCTAATTTTACCTCTGTGTCCCCTCTGCCAAGGATGTGTGTCTGTTATGCTCCCAGTTGTATAGATCAGGCTGTTCCTTTCACCACTGCGTGCTTTGGCTGCTCTGGCCATGTGGGCACTGCCCACTCTACATGGACAGCTGAGACTTTCTCCAACACATCCCTCCCTGGGTGGTTGCAAGGTCAGAAAGACATGTGCCATGTTGGGTGGTGCATCTATAGGTGAGTCTAAATGCAGCCAAGAGCTCCTGATAACAGGACCTAAGATAGGACCTGATCCAGATGTACTCAGCATGGGTATTTCTTCCTTCATCTCTGGGTTTGTTCTGCTGTTTTGAGAAGAGTGTCAATGAAATTAGTGTTTGCAGTGATGTTTATTACAGTGTTTTGCTATGTGCAGGCTGCCTCCAGGGTATCACCAGAGTGTGCAGACCCTGAGTGCTATGTGGCTGTATTGTATAACACAGTGATCTCTTCCTGATCTGTGTCTGGGCCTTGCAGAAAGAGAGATATGGGTGGGAAGCCCTCCATTGTAATGCATGTTTTTCTCTCTTGGTGTGGGTCAGGATAGTTTTCCAGCATGCTTAAGTTATGCACCATCCATACCCAGTCACAAAATGACACTGGGTCTTTTCCAAGCAGAAATGATGTTTAGACGTTTAATTTTTTTTTGTAGTATAGAAGCAACTATTTTTGTATAAGTTCCTGTCTTTCATCAGGCACATCTGCTAAGCACTGGAGTCTTGAACTGGTAAATAACATTCACTTATCTCTTGAGAATATTTCTCCCCAGTGTACAAGGCAATTCTGCATTGGGTCTGATATAAGAAACATGGGCATGTTGGTAATGTGACTAGGTCAGGGTCATGGTGTGGTACCTAGGTGAGAATAGGCTTCTACTGGGGTTCCTCTGTCTGGTGGTGCTGTGTACTGGTGTCCCTCAATTGGAAGATTAAGGGTCAGGCCATTGAATTCTGTGTGGCTCATGAAGCTGGAGGGGGAAAAAAAAGACCATTATGCAGCATTACAAAAGCAGTTCTACCTGTGACAAGACTGACTTGTTCAAAGTCACACAGGTCTGGAGAGCTCTGGAGCTGTAGTAGCTTTTGGAAGGTTGTGTTTTGCTCCTTCCCTTGTCTCTGTGGGCTGAGATACCCAACCAGACTATGTGCCATGGGCAATGGATGCTGTGATTTATTGTTTCCTTTCACCAACAAGAGACACCAGGGAGTCCTGCTCAGTACAGAGCTGACAAAATCTCAAAAGCTGGAACCTTTGCCAAAATCCCAACAATTCCCCTAGAAATCTTTGACTAAAACCACAATTTATACTTCTTTTTTTTCTTTAAATGTCAAGGAAGAAAACAAACAAACAAAGTAAACCCAACCCTATATCTACTCTGGTTGAGGGAATTCAGGAACCTGTAATTTATTTTTGAGATACTATAAGTGGTTTTGAACTAAGATACAGTTCTTTAGTTTTGGGAAGCCATCCATTACCACTTCAGTTCTTATGGCCCAAATGATTCTTAAGGGTTGATGCTCAGCATGCAGAGTACCAGGATATGTTAGAGACATACCTTATCTCTTGAAATTCCTGGTACCTCTGGGAAACTAAGGAGAAATGTAAAGCTCTGCCCTGATTATTTTTTTTCCATGCCATATCTGGTACTATTTGCTCTGTTACAGCTCTTGCTACAACATTTATGATCATGTCATAAAGGATAATAACTATTTATTAAAGGGTGTCTGTACATCCTGATTTGGCAGGAGACTGTCCCAGGAGATGCAGGACATTCCCACCACCCTGAAAATAACCCCTGGAGTGTTTGGCTTTAATCAGGACACAAGTTTTTTCTTCTGTTTCTCTCGAGCTCAGCTTTGGTGTTGGCTTCAATACTGGGGCACATAATCTGATAAGGTGAGTGCCCCATGTCCTGGTGTCTAGTGTAGCTGCTGTGGTCCCTGCAACTCTGCTTTTTTAACACTCTACTGTAATTTGTTATACACCTACCTAGAGATATTGAACAACTTTGGGGCCCTATTGTGCCTGGCACTGCTTGTAGGCTCTGCTCTGGAGAAATCACCCTGAATAGATGAAGCAATTACCTATTTCTTTTTTTTACCTATATGGGCCAGGAGGTGGAGGAGAGCAAAGTGCCCAAGGTGGGACTAAAACTGATAACTCTGTGACTGATGCACTAATGATAAAATCAGCTCTCCTTAGCTGGAAGTAACTGGAAGAGAAAGTTACCTGTGCTGCTGTTGCTGAATGTGGTTCAGGTTTTGTGCTGGGTATGTGCTCACACAAACCTGTTGGAGTGGCAGGTGCCCTAAAGCCCTGAGAACCACAACAGAGATCAGTATTCTTTGCAGCCAGGGAGAATCCACTGCCTTGCATCAGGGATTTTGCTGTTATTCATCAAGTGATATCTCACCTGTGACTATTTGTCAGAGAAATTTTACTGTGGATGCTTCATCCCTTAATGACTACCACCGGACACCTTGATTTACAGCTTCCAGCTCCCAGCCCAGACAGAGCAGTGCAGCAGCAGTATTGGGAAACGCAGCCCGTGCAAGCTGAGGAAATGCTGCTGTCACCCAGTAGTGGGAAGGCAACAAGCACTGTCTGCTTTCCTTTTCCTCCTGTGACCGCAGGGACACAGAAGTGCCAGTTTGTAACGGGAGGGAAGTGGATAAACTCCGGGGACCAGCTCTTGCTGCCAGTGCATCACGCAGCATGCACCCTACTGCCCATCGATGTCCTGTGCACAGGACTAGAGCAGTTTTCCCCTCGGAGGATCTGGAAGAAAGGCTCTGGCTCTCTTTGCTGACCCACATTCCCCATTTCACTGCCTTTTTCTCGCTCAGCCCTTCGGCAGAGAGGAGGGGAGTGCGTGATCCTGGCTCTGCCTCCTACCAGGGCTGGTTGGTGAGGCTCTAGCTGTGAGTGCAGGGGCAGAGATCCCGTCTCTGAAGTGGCTTTCCCCTGGGGAGGCAGAGGCTTGGTTGATGTGGGCTCTGGCATTGCCCACACATCCGTACGCCGGAGCCATGGGTCGGGGAGCGCAGCCTCGCCGCAGGCAGCAGGAACCTCTCTCCGTGGCTTTGCATATCCACAAGCCTGATCCAGCTCCCTCCCCTCTGCCTCTGGCACAGTCAGTCCCACACATGCCTCCGCTGTCACGTTTCCTGCTGGATGTTGGTTTACAACCATCCCGGGGATGTGGCTGGTCAGGGCAGGGAGGGAAGGAGAGGGACACCACCCAAATTCACCACCCGAGTCCTCTGGGGCAGGTGAGAAGAAGCTGATGTTCAGCAAAAGGGCAGGAATTATTAACCTCTCATCTTGCAGTAGTTGAGGAACTAGGTGCTAGATTGAACAGCTAGATTCAATATGCACCTCTCATCTTGAAGACACAGCTTCCAGCTGCATGAGGGGAGGTTTAGGTTGGCTATTAGGACAAATTTCTTCACCAAAGGGGTTGTTAAGCATTGAAACCAGCTGTTCAGGGAATTGGTCAGGTTACTATCCCTGGAGTTATTTAAAAGACGTGTAGATGTGATTCTTAATGATGTGGTTTAGGGGTGGACATGGTTAGACTCAATAGTCTTAAAGGTCTTTTCCAACTTCCATGATTCCAAGATTCTAAAAACCATGAGGCAGATTCCCTGGTCCTGCTGGAGGCATGGATCAAGCCCTCGTTAGCACTTCTGGGCAGAGCCCAGCTCTGAAAGTATGTCTGCATGGTTTGCTGCAAGCCACAGCAAGTCAAAAGCCACATTAACCCAGCAGAGAGACAGGAGAGGCTAATGCAGCCCCCAGGATGCTTGCTGGGGTAACGGTGTCTGCACAGACCTGCTCAGCCCAGAGCAGGGCTGCACTTGCTGTCAGCTGCTTATGAAACACTATGGACCTCTCTGCCTGCAGGAGCTGGGTTCAGCTGTACTCACATCCCTCCTGAAGGCCTTTCAAGATAGGGCCTAAGTTGGGCAGCAGCTGTGTAGGAACTAACATGAAATATCAGGTTGTTTTGGTAATCAGAGAACACCACATCAGATATGCAAGATGTGGAGAGCAGGGGATTGATCATTATGAAAAATCCCCATTCTTTTATTTCTTACCCAAGATAACGTTCACACATCTTAGTGCAGGGTGTGAGAAAGTTTTTATTGGCATGTACTTGGGCAATCTCATTATTCATGAATGACAGAGCGAGGCGAGGGGAGTGAGTTATGTTGGCCTTTGCAGACAAGTGGCAATAAAATAAGTTTATAGTACCGCCTCCTGCACCATCACATATTTATGTCCCATATTTATCTTGCTTTTTTAGCCGTTTGTGCTTGCTTGTCTTGCAAGGCCATCCTGCCTCCATTCCTCCAGATGAGTAAAGGCATTCTGGTATCACAACTCATGCTGGGGCAGCAGTGCCTCTACTCCAGCTCCCTGGAGACATCCAGGATAAAGTCCTTTTTGGCATCAGTGAAGACCAACCCGTCCTGTATGTTGGCTTCTTCCAGGTTCAAGCCAAGCAGCTCTGCAGGACACTAGTGGGATTGAGCCTGTCTACTATTAGCAGTTCAGGACACAAGCTACACAGTCAACTGCTGAGATCTTGAACCAGAAGTGGTGCAGCCCATAGGTACCTGCTCTGGTAAGTAAGGGGCTTTCTCCTTGTTTCAAGTTTGGATATCTGAGAGCTTCCACTTTCCCCTCATCACGGCTGCAGTGCAGCAATTTGACTTTTCATGTATAACAAGAAGGTAAATATTGACAGGTGGCAGTTTTATCAGCACCACTGTCTCCAGTTTCCCTGAGGATTAGTACCTCCTGATTGATTTTTTGTTGTTGTTGTTTTAATTGCCATTGTCCTTGAACAAACCCATAACCTCTTCCCACACTCTTTGAGCTTGCCAGCAATCACGTTTGATTGTAGGAATCAACCACTTTGGGTTGCAAAATTATTAAGGGCAAATTAATTCCAGGAAATTAATTTCTCCTCTGCCTTTGTTTGTGTCCTGTAGCTGTCTATGAGTTATCCTCCCCTGCATCTGGCTAACAGGTTCAAAAGTTCCTCAGTACAAGATCATACGTAGGCAGATTTGTATGTGTGCCAATCTCTTGTTAGGATTGGGGAATGACATTTTGAAATTTGGGATAAGAAGGTGTTTTCTTCCCCTGCTTCCAGGATGTTGTCTTGAGATCTGTGTTGCCATTTGCCTTTTTCATCCTCCATCTCTCAGGGAAGGAGATAGATAGGTGTGTTTTAGAGATGGGGCTCTTCCTGCGAGTGTTAATCTCAATTTAGGCTGTGTAGCTCCCCAAGAAAGCAAGAGGAGGAGTGGGAATTTGTTCCTTGTCTGGCAAGGAAGGGAAAGGAAAAGGTTTGGTGTGAGGGCAATAGGTGCTCACCCAGGAGGTCCAGAACTCTTCAGTTTGGAAACAAGGCTGAAAAGAAGTGTGGATAAAGCCAGTTGTGTTGCAACTTGCAGCCCAGACAACTGCATGTTCACACATCATCATGTCCCCACAGCTAAGGACAATTTGGTTCCTTGGTATCTGGCAACACCAGAGTTTCTGCATCCCGTGGAAGGTCCAACACACACATGTCAAAACTAGTCCGAGGGAAAGGGACTAAGTTCTGAGCAGAGAGAACCTGATTCTGTCATCTTTAAAGCCAACAGTGAGATTTGGACTGTGTCTCCAGCCAGAGAGGTCAAATGCATGTTTTTCATTATAAATCCCAACTCTGTTTTTTTCCCCATTTCTCTGTCCCCTGGCCGGCCCCTGATGTGCAGCCACAACACAAAGACATGAAAGAGTACCCCTTTGTAACATCTGACAGCAGCACACAGTCCCCCATCTGTCCCCGGGGGTTGCTCAGCAGCATGATCCTTCCATTGTGCTCCAGTCCTGGCTGGAGGGCAGTGATGTGGCTTTGCACATCTGAATTGCCCATGGAAGGACAGACATCTGTAAGATACAAAGTAAAAGGCACTGAATTATGATAAACAGAGCTTTCTATTTCACTTCATGAGGGCGTAGTGATAACTCCTCCCTGAGTCATCTCTGCTTCCCTTTTCTGAGTTATTGACATATATTCCCTTTTGCTTCCAGCTTCAACGGCTGCTGCTGACTCAGTCAACACCCATCTTTCAGTCCTGGATATTCAGGGACTGGGACTACTAACAGGATATTTCCCTGTAGGACATGATTGTGCTAATGTACAAACACAGTCACATTGAGGTTGAAAGGAGAGGACCAGGTGGGTAAGGTGCTTGTGCTGGTACACTGTGATTTTAGACACATGATAGCAAAGGATAGCAACACTTCTGCCTCAATATTAATCCTATGTGACTGCCTGTTTCAGCCTTGTGTGCTCAGGGTGACTCTGCTCTGCCCAATCCACCTACATCCCCTCCCCAGCCCTTCACACCATCACATAGGAGTGAGAGACGCTGCAGGAGAGCCACATTTCTCCTTTTTATATCCTAATGGAATGCAAGGTGATATGCTGAACATATCAGTTCCTCAGCCTCCTAACAAGAGGGAAAACCCATCTTGCCAGCAAGGACAAGCCCCTGGTGAGCAGGTGAGGTAGAGACTGTTGGGTCTTCATAGCAAAACCCATCCTAAGCCCTGCTAAAGTCTTCCAAAAAATGAAATGATATCCAGACAATTGGAAATGTCGTGGTGTTTCCACAGTGCTGGTACCATGGAGGATTCAAAGGGTGTCCCTAGATGCTTTGAAGCAATCCTGATCCTCCTTTGATGCCATCTCTCACGCCCTGCACTCGTGTCAGCTGGCTCTGTCAAATTGTCCCCTGACAGACGTCGTGGACACGCTCAGCAGGACTTGCCTACACACAGCGAGTGGTCCTGTGTTTGCAGGATCCAAGTTAATACCTCTCACCCAGCTCTCAGAGCACAAAACACATCTAGGCAGCTTACCTGGAGCTCTGGGAATTTTTAGTGTCAGAATGAAACAGGCTGATTTGGGGAGGGAGAAAGAAAACACAAAAGGTCTTAAGATTTTGCTGATTTCTCCCGAGACCCTTTTCTGTACAGGCTGTGTTTCCTGCTCTGTTCTTGGAAGCATTACCCTCGGCTGGGCCTGGCCTTTAAAACATTACCAGCTGTATGCAAAATAGAGTGTGAAGTGCCAAAAAGCCCTGCAGGCTATTTACGTTTGGCTGGAGCCTGCTGAGCTGGCCAAGCTACAGAGATACTTTGTTCATCGGCCTTGCAAGGAAAGCAGCTACTTCAAGCTGTTTGGTCCTGTTTATACACAGAGTTACCATGGAAGTCCCCGTGCCTCACAGCTTTACACACTCAGGTGTCCAGGGTATATTGCTCTGGGACCTGGTTTGTGTCCCCACTCCCCTCTTGTTTGTTTTTTAGACGTTGAGTGCAAACTGATTTATGTCTAGGGTGAAGGGCTGTTTGGTGCTGCATGGATCCTCTCTTGATGAAGGCAAAAGCAGGTGGAGCAGCAGGATACCTGTTGGGTTAATGAGAACATTTTTTTGCAGGGTGAATTTGGGGAAAAGTAGTGTGAAGCTAGTGGCAAATCCTCACATGATGGGCATAAGAGTGACTGTTTTCTAGAAGACTTTAGGAAAAAGGTAACAACTTTTGCAACATTTCTGGTTAAGAGCAGTTTTTTGAATCCTCAGGATACCAGCCCAGCTAATAAGGATGTGGATTTCTTGCCATTTCTTTCTTCTGCTGCTGCTTTAGCTGTCGATATTCCCCATAGCTGAAGCCTTGTCATTAATCACCTCTTTCAAACATGTCATAGGCAGACTGATTAATGGGCATGGCATAGCTGGATGCAAGGGTAGAGCTGCAGGTCCTCCTCTCCTGCATGGCTCTAGGTCTCCAGCTTAGGGCATTTTATATCTCTGCCCTGGGAACTAATGGGACAGGCTTTGCTTTCTTGACCTCATACTCATGTACTAGACTGAGTGGTTTGAATGTGGCCTTCTGTACTGCAGTCAATCATGTCCACAGTGAGTGTTCAAGATGTATCACTCTGCTGGAGGGATTGGAGATACTTGAGCTTTACAAACTGGTGGTGAAACACACCTCCCTGTATCTCATATCTCTTCTCAGAGCCTGAGTGAGGTCGATGGGACCTCTCCATTCATTTTAGCAGAACTTGACACTAAGGGATGCTGTAGTTATGAGCAGGTGGAGCAGGATAAGCACTGCAGGCTGGACAAAGGTCTCCAAGTCTTATTTGCTGAGGTAGAGCCTGGGCAATGTGGCTACACCTGTGAAATAAAGGTTGTCCTGCTACTTCAGCTATCAAACACCCTCACTCCGGAGCAGAAACACTTGGGAAGCAAAACAGCAGTGTGTCTGTCTGCTGTCTGTGCACTTGCTTTCTACCAGAGAGGGAGTCAGCCAAGCCTGGAGTTCATTCTGTCTTGGCCAATAGTTAATAATAACCCTGAAAAAGCTTTTGCTTTTTTTTTTTTTTTTTTATTGCAAATTGAGGGTGGATGAATGGCCTGGATAAAATTAGAAATCTCTTCCTGAAAGGCTGAGCCGAGTTTACAAAGTTGTAACTCCACTGACATCCTGTCACAGCTGGGGAATCCCAGCTGCTCTCCAAAGGGTGAATAAATGATAACAAAATGCACACATGTTGCATCCTCTGGGTTAGAGGGTCCTCCCCATTGTGTTGGCTTCACATCACAGTGACTTGGAGGAGGCTGGTGGGGCAATTCCTGATTTCACCTTCCTTTACTGCCAAGACAGGCAGCTCGACTTTCCACTACTGTAGCAGGTAGTTCTCCCATGGGGTGTTGAGGTATGATGGATGTGCACTGAGTGGGACAGATGACAAGAGAGGAAAGGAGCACCAGCTTGGGAAGGATGTCTAGTGGGGTCCTTTGAACATAGTGCCTAAGTATCTGCTGGATAGGGCACCTTCTAGATGAGGATATCCAGGTAGGAATTTGCTTAGGAGGCTGTCCCTCATCCTCTTTAGTGCTATGCCTCTTCCCAAGGCCTTAGGTGTGATTCTGCTCCACCCTGGCCATCTATCCTTGAGGTGACACGATGAAGTGGTGCCCATGTTTTGAGGAAGCCTGGCCCTGATGTAACTAGAAATAGACTTTTTATTGACTGTGAGACCCATGGTCCACAAAAGACTCACCCATGAGAGATGCTAGCAGCAAGGGGCAGTGTGGTAAATCCCACCTTTATTTCCATATTTCTTTTGGGATAGAGGGGTAAAGGCACAACAGGATATGACTGTGCTACTGTGACAGAGCAGATGTCCCCTTTAGTGGAGACCATTGCTCTGTGCTCCTACCAGTAAGGCTGAGCATGTGAGCTCAAACCAGCATGATACAAGATGGACAATAGTTGGCAGTAACTCTGTAAATTGTGGTAATTCCCATTTGATTGTGTTCCCCCAGCCTCAGTTAACAGGGACTCTGAGCCATTGACTTATGTGTGCTATTTGAATTTTGCCAGTGTCCAAAATGATCCCCTGAGGTCAGTAGGGATGATGTACATTAAATCAGCATAAGGCCCAGCACTTTGTGTGTAGTATTAACATTTCTATCCCCTCTAAAAAGGCTGGAGAAAGCACAGGTTGCCTTCATCATGAGGTATTAAAAAAGTTCCCCGAACAAAACAATATGTGTTTGATAGCTTAGAAGATCTGTCTGTTGGTTTAAAAAGTCATTCTGGACCCTTATATAACAGTGTAATTAGTTGATACTATAAAGTTATTATGTACCTGCTGGAACACAACAGCTCCTTTGAAGCAATTCAGATCTGTTGTGTAATTATATAATTAGGCCACATGCCATAACTGGGAGATTGTGCAAAGAGGGAAAGCTTTCCATTTCAAAGTAACCAAGAGCCTTGGTGGCTAGGAGCATTTATTATTTTTCCTGCTGCCCTGCAATTTAGAAAATGCAGAACTCTTAAATATCACTGTTTGGCCGAGTTAAGCACCCCAGGAATCTCCAAGGGGGGTCTGCAATATATTGACATTAAAAGATATTTCTTTGGACAGTGCAGAAATGCTCTGCATGCTGTCAAATGTGACAGGATCCAGCACCTCCAGCTGCAGTGGAAGGAAAGCAGAAGTCAAATACCTGGTTAAGAATATCTTAAATAATTTGATTGCATCATTTTCAGGGTTGTTGGGTTGGGTTTTTTTTGCAAGCAATTCAGAATTATAGCAGTTGGATTTTCCCTTCCCTCTTATAAGACCTGTTATGTGCCTTTCTTTTTGGGTGGATGGAACAGTCCTATGTAGGACATGAGACAAGGGATGGTTACAGCATCTCAGCATCTTGACAGAGTGTCTAGTGGCAGTTCAGTGCTGTTTGATGTGCTGGCTGCTTGCTGGCACTGTGCAGTATGCAGGCTCATGAAGGAGAAATGATGGGATTAAATTTTGGTGGGCTCTAGCTGTGGTGAAACACAAAAAGAGAATCAAATGGTTCATGGTATTGGTGGTCAACTTTGTCAGGCCTTCAAAATATGACAAGGACCTCCAGATGCCTTTAACTAGGTGAAATCCATCCCATCCTGGTTTCCTGCTCATCAATTGTAGGAGAAAGTATTGGATCAAGTGCAAAGGGATAGTGGTTTATGTTTCTCAGGTTTTGAATTTAATGCTACTGGAGTTGTACATGTGATTGACTGGAAAATACCTGTTCCTGGAGCAGTGAAAATAGACCTAAAAGAGTTAAGCCATTATATGTTTCTGTGAAGGATTTTGAGGACATGATGAGACAGAGCCTAGCAGTCCCTGGAAACCAAGCTCTTACCCTTGGTCCCTGCATTTGCTGCCTGGCCCAAACTCTAAATCAAAGGGATTGTTTTCCTTGACATCAATGCTCTGGTGGGATGAGTCCTCAGGTTTGATGAGATCTGCCAGCTCAATCATCATTCATCACACTGCACAGAAATGTCATTTTTTAATGATCAGGCTTCCCTTTGGAGGCTAAGCTGGAGTGACTCTTTGAACCTCTCTGAAGATGTGCTCCGTGGGGGTGTGTCTCTGGTGGCATAAGTCCTCATTTCTTCATTATCCTGGCATTAGGGAAAGCAGGTCACTTTTTGCACAGTATTTTTAAGAGTATATTTGCATAGAGCTGCTGTGGGTCAAATTCTGGTGCTGGTATAAATCCTAAAGAAGTTAATAAAAGATTGTGTGTTAAAAACCATATTACTTGTAAAGCCTTACCCTTCTAAAAACAGCAAATATAAACAAAAATTAATCTGGGAGCATTAAGAAATATTTCAGCAAATTCTCCACATCCGAGATTAATTTTTCCTTATGAAAAGCTACATGTTTTTAGCTTGTGCTTGAGAGCAATATTTGCTGTTAAACAAAACAAAACAAAACAAAACAAACCTGTGCAAATTATGTCAAGAAATCTGACCTGCTAACAGACCAGAACATGACAACATATATATACATATAGATACACACCTACATATGTATACATAGAGACACCACCAAAAAAAATATATTAGCTGGGAGATGAGACACCTGTTTGGGTTTTTTTTTTCCCAACTCTACTTTTACCCAGTCTGTTTTTCTGAAGGATTTTCCTCTTTATCTCTTGCTGAACTGCTGTGATGAAAGGACTTTGAAGATTAACTCAAGCATGAGGTTTCACTGTACCCATTTTGGTAACCCTACAGGGGCCTTCAGTGGTTTTCTTGAAGCTGTTACAAGGTTTTCTTCTGCATCAACAAGGAGAGCCCTGCAAAGGACTGAGGGAGTTTGCAACCTTGCTAACCTGGGGTATGCAGAGGAAATGGAAAGCACAGATTTCTCAGCTAACAGCAGGCACCAAGAGCTGTTTTACCTGTGGGATGGGTCTCTCCCCTGTGTGCATCCCCTGAACTTTGAGATGCAACTGGATCTTTCCCCTTTGTGGGAAACATGTAAGAAGCATAGAGAGATTTTTTTCCTCCATCCAATAGTCTGTTTTCATGAAAAACACAGGGCTGTCACTGTGCTGGAGTCTTCTTTCAGCTCACATGGGCAAAGGTGACATGAAGGTACTGGAGAGATGTTTAAATGGGTGTCTTTATGCAGGTATCTCTGCAAGCATCCTATGTCCATAGGAAACTGCCTAAAAGGGCAGGGATTGTCTTTTTCTTAAAGAAAAACTTGCTTTTATTGCAGAGCCTGGACCTCTGCAAACTGAGGGCAAAGAGTCCCTTTGTGATGTGCATGATGTCTTTGTGCTCTGTGGTGCCACCTGAGTGTTTGGATATGGTCCTTGGGATAGGATCTTCCCTTGGTGATGAGGATCCTCAGATTCCCACTGCTTTTTTTTTTTCCTGATCCATCACCCTGATCAGCTGTGCCAGCATTAAGACAAAGCTTGCCCAGGGTGCCCTGCTCGGCCGTGCCCCCCCCTCCCACAGCAGGGGTGGTCATCAGCTCTGCAGGGTCTGGCTGACACCCAGCTGGAAGATCAGAGAGCAGCCGTGGGCTCCCTCAGGACCCACCACGCTGCTGTGCCAAGCAAATCTCAGCTCAGCAGAGAAACTGGCCCACAACACAGGCTTCACAGTGCTTGTGCCAGCTGAAATACAGCCATTGAGCTGCTTGCTTCTTGTTTGCCCAACAGCCCCCACAAAGCTGGAGGATGCCATTAGAAAAGCTGAAAGATTGCAGTGCTTCATCTTCTACCCACTGCTGCTGTCAGCTTCTAACTTGAGGCTTTAGTATCCAAGGACAGAGACAAATGCTTGGTTTCTATGGGGCTGGGCAGCAGACACAGGCTCCTTTGTGCTTAAACAGCATGGAGATCACGGGATGGAGATTTCCTCTCTGGAAATCCAGGACTGTGGATCCTGCTGGTGGTGATGCAGTCAGCTCACTGTCGTGCAGGGCAGTGGGGCCTGGTGGGCTGCATGTTCCTAAGATGCAGGAGGATGCACGTGCTTGGATGTGGCTCCATTAATAATAATAAATATTTCTAATTATTATAAATTGTCATCTTAGTCTTAATATGTTGCTACTAATTACTGTTACTGTTGAAATTGTGAGTTCACCACTGAACTTGTCACCAATACAGGTTGAAAGCAGGCCTGGTCCGAGAAATAATTCCTCTATATTCAGACTGGGTGACAAGAGGTGGGAAAAGACAGGGTTACAGCAGCTGCAGAAATAGCTGTGGGATAGGCTTCCATCTAGAGATGGGAGGCTCTTCACACTCTACGGTCTCATGCCCTCAGAGGGAGTTTCCCTACAGGACTGTGGATTAAATCTGAATTGTTCCATAGTTCTCCAAACTCCTAAACACTAGGACTGGCTTTCTCTAGCAACATTTCTCTGCCAAATAGGTCCTTGGTTCTTATGATTTTCTTTCAGGTGACAGTGGCTTGGTTTTGTAGTCCATGTTTCCCTGGGATCAGCTTGGTGGTCCCTGAGCTGTTACACCGGCTGTAATCTCTCCATCTGTTCAAACCTGTTCTTTCCTGGTGAGAGTTTAGTTTTCCCTTGCCTTAAAAGGAGACAACCTTCATCACTGATATATCTTCTTCCCTTGCTACTCGCTGTAGTTTTCATCAACTGATGGTACATCTGTATTCCTAGGAAACTAAGCTGTCCTTAACATCTAATTTCTCTCTGTCTCCTGCTCTGCAGGCAGTGATGTATCTTTGCCAATTTAGTGAAGAATTAGCTAGGGATAAGGATCTGTGTACTCTTTATACTTTACTTTCCAACACCCACCATTAATAATGAGCATGTCCTTTACGACCTAAGTCTTGTTTTAAGTGAATGCAAAGTATTGGCTTTTTTTTTTTTCTTGATGATCCATAACCCTTGCAGCCGTGCATTGTTACCTGGCATGTTTCCAAGTGTTTTTGAGCAACGTGCTGGAATACATCACAAATGAACCAGTTTTGCTTGTCTTAAGTTTTATCTCTGGGGATTTGGGAGGGGTGGCAGGGGAGGAGAGGGATGAATATTTATTAGCTTTTAATCAAAGAAAGTGCTCTCTGTAACCAGACAGGCTACTGTCTGTATCTGATCGAAGAGAGACATCAAGGTCCCTGTCTCTTTGCTATGCTGCAGCGTGTGCCCCTCCGAGCTGTGCAAATGGGTTGCAATGCACTCCAAGAGATGACTGTCTCTGTCTGGATTTCCCTCCATCTGGATTTTCCTGGCCACGTCCACCCAGGATTCACCTGCAGAAAACGGTCATGGAATGAGTTGAGATCAACTGCAAAGTACAGGTGCAATGACCCCCAGAGACGAGATGTGCTGTGGATGAGTTTGCATGCATTCAGGTGAGTTGTACATGGACTGTGCACCCAGGGTATCCTGGAGAACCCCTCCAAACCCTGTGCTGGATGTCCTGAGCAGAGAGAAAGGACCCTTCACAGGTAGAAAGAAGCAGCAGAGAGATCTTTATCCTGAGCCAGGAGGCAGGGAAACTGTTGAGTGGTTTAGGGATGTGGTTGTCAGCCTTGGTCCAGCTTCTGGCTGAATGTGGCTGCCCCTGGGACTACTGTAGGCTTGGTGTGGTGGGAGATGCCTGCTGGGAGAAGGATGCACAGCTGATGGAGATACACCATCCCTTTGAATTGCAGCTCAGCCTGAAGATACCCCCAGAGCTCTGCTGTCTTGATGGCAATTTGAGGAGCCCCTTTCATGTGTCTCTTGTATATAGTTATGCTAGACAGCCTGGTGTTCACTGGCATTTCCCACCATTGCTGCTCCTTAAAACAGCCTGTCTCCATCATGCCTTCTGCAGAGTTGCACCCGCAGCTCATCCATCTCCTGCCAACTTTGTCTGACAGGTCTGACTAAACAGCAGCTTCCAGCCTCCTAACAAGGTCATAGGGAATGAGGGCTTTCTGGATCATGGAAAAATAGCAATCTCTCCTGCCCTATCACCATCCTTTTCTCTAGTCTCCTCTGTCCCTTTTTTTGCTTTTCCAGAGGGATTCAAGGTCTCTTTGCTAAGATGCCAACACACTGATGCAGCAGAGAAATGGAAAAAGTCTGGGTGTTCTCATGAGCCAATGCCACTTTTTTCAGTTTCAGAAAGAAACCGGTTCCCAAAGTTTCCCAGGGAAGAGCTTCAGCTTGTTAAGTTTTGGGATCACTCTCTCGGGAAGCTGCAAGGCTAATGCCATCAGCAGGGGATAGGTACTGTGGTTGGAGCACAGATTGCTCCTGTGATCAGAATGAATTGTGTCTCAGTCAAGTGCCTTCAGATGCACACTGCACCTCTCCACACAGGTTTTCTTCAAGCTATGGGATTTCTGCCTTTGTGTTGGGATTTCTGGAGCTCACAGTTTGAGGGCAAGCAGCATGTGTTGGTGACACAAGATACATCACCTGCAAGGTACTCAGCCACGAAGAGATAGCTTTTTTTTTTGGGAGCCTGTGTCCCCTGGGAGGCTTTGGCAGAGGTCTTGATCAAAGCACAGCAGTGTGTCTTCCCTCTGGGCCTGGTGCCAGCTCTCCTTCTCAGCACAGCCCTTTGATACCTGCTCGAGATAATCAGAGATTATCAGATGTTTAGGAGCCATAATCCCACTGAAGGGTTTTTACCTCCTGTTTGACTAAAGGGCTGAAAGCTCAGGTGTGAAATGTCAGAGACGGGTGCTAAGCAATTTAAGAAGCTGTTGTAAAGCAAGGTGATTTTTTCTGTTGCATTTCCTTTATACATCCTCTGATGTGTGGCTCAGGGGGCTTTTGTGGCCTCCCAGGTTCTGCCTTCTTTCCTAAACACTTGGCTGCACTCTCTTGGACCTTCTTGATAAGGGTTTTTTTGACTACCAAATGTTTCAGACAAAAACTCCTGGTGAATAACTATAGACTTTCCATGGCAGTCCCTTGAGAAAAAAAAAAAAAAGAAAAAAAAAAAGAAAAAAGAGGTAAATTTTGAGGTAGTGTTTTGACCTACTGGGTTTTCTAAGAGGATAATTTTGGCTGGGATGAATTGATGATGTAAAATGTCTGAGAATAAGCCCATGCAAATGCTGCAAAAGGCTTCATGCCTCAGAGAATGACGATTTCTCCAAGCGCCTCACCGAGAGCAGTGCATCCTCTGCCTGTGCAGGGCAGAATGACATCAGAAATGCAAGATGTGTATAGATAGAAGGGTGTTAATCTGGCACAGGGGATTAACAAACACATCCCCATGGTGAAGATGAGGCATCGGGTCACCCAGGGAAGGAGAAAGGCAGAACAGAGCCTGAGCAGAATAACCCCTCCCTCTTGCATCTGAGACTCCTCTGCAGACAGGCTGACATTAGTCCAACGCAAGAACACACAAGACAGTGCTGGGCAGCCCAAACCAAGCTTTTATATGGCCTGAGCACCAACATTTCATCACTTGTCATCTACCCCTGTGCGAGTGCGAGTGCTGTGTCACTGGCACAGCAGCCGCAGTGGTAGCCACAGCAGGGAGAAGTTAATGAAAATAATCGATCATAGGCAGGACAGCACTCGAGGCAGATAGATGAGGGCACTGCGAGTGAGATGGAGCTACCAAGTGTAGGAGCTGCTGGGTGAAATATTTGCAAGAAGCCTTGTTTTAATGCAAGGCTCTTATCCTCACAGCTCACACCTGGATGGAGCTAATCCCAGCAGTAAGGCTTGCTGGTGATGGATTTAGGTATGGACAGTCTGATGCTTTTTAGCTGAAAGTCTGGGGAAAGGCTCATGCATGAAAGATCTGCCAAGATCTGGCCTTTGGTTCTCTGAGTTCTTGGTCCCACCATGCAATGAATTGGTCATTTTGGTGGAAATGCAAATGCAGCCCAGAGGGGTACTGAGATCTACAGGAGAGGCAATGCCAGCAAGAGGCTTTGGTCTTCAGCAGGAAATGGAAGGGTGGAGATCACAGAGAAAAAGCCAGGCACTGAGGCACTGCAGCTTCTGGCTTTCCTAGGATGCTGTTTGTGATGGGATAGCTTCCACCAGTAGTGGTGAACAGACCTGAGTCCAAGATATCTGATCTCTTTTGCAACTCTGAACCCTTCTTTAAGGGATGTCAAGATCTTGTGTGCATCGTATAATGCTGCTCAGGCATCCTCTATTCAGCAAAACTGAGGGGGTTTTCATACCCATGGGGCTATACCTGCCTTCCTGCACCTCAGTGTTTCTGCAGGAGAGAGTGGTCCTGCAGCCTCTGAATATCTCACGTGCTTCTGGATTTACCCTGCTGGCTCTGCAACATCTCAAATTGAGGTGCAAGAGACCAAGAGGACCCTGGACCTGCCTGAAATCCCCATGTGGTTTATCCAGGACAGTTCCTGAAGCTGAAACTAAAAAGACTGAGCCTTGCCAGCTGTGACACAGAAATCTCACCATGGTGCTAATGGCTGAGCAGTTCTTATCCATAGGGAAAATGCTCCTCACCTCCCAGGATGCAGGATCTGCTTCTGAAAGGCTCCCAGGCTCCTCACCCAGAAGTGGCTATGTCTTCATTGCCACCTTGCATGGCTTTGGGAAGAAAGTTAATATAGAGGTTAGGGGTTTGAGTTTTTTTCCTCTTCTTTTTATTCTGACAAGCAGTTGCACATTCTTGAACTCAAAGGGGCTTTACAGGTAAAATGAGAATTTCCCTAGAAAATGTCAGCTTTGGTTGAAATGTTTTAGCACTTTTGAAAACAACAAGTTTAAAAACATTGGGGTTTTCCTTTCTTTATTCTCCCTGTTGTCTTCCAAAAACAGGTGGGCAGGTGGGGGAGGAAGATGGAACATTTTCTCTTCTCATTTTCTCAAAAAGAAAAAAAAAAAAAAAGAGAACAAAATTAACACATTGCCAAGAAAAATGTTTGATTTTTTTTGTTGTTACTTTGTTCAGATGGGTGGGGTTTTTTTTTTCCATGGAAAAAGACCATCTTTTTAAAACCAGCTTCAATTGCTGTTATTCTATAATTATACCCCAAAGTCTGGGAACTAGGGCAGAGGAGGCAGCGAGCAGAGAGAGCACTACAATGTAGGCAATGCATGTAATGAGAGTGTTGCAGGATTGTGCAACTGTCCTGTCTCAGCCATATGGTACATGGAGCTTGTTCCAGTGTAGCACTGGTTCTTTCTTTCTTTTTTAAACAAAATTTATTTAAATATCTACAAAGTCTTATGCTATCTTGCTGAAAGATGTGAAGAAGGAAGAAAAAAAAATCATATAGCTGCCATTAGAATGAACTATCTAATTAGAGTGTGCAAAAATGCTTGTCTCCTGAAGGGAGAATGAATTAAACGACCTGTGGCAGAGGGTGATTCATTTATGTTTTGCTCTTTCATTTCTCCTCTTGTGCCATGAATCATTTGGCCACCAGCATGTGCAGGGAGGAGGGCAGAGCTCCTCCAACAGTCTGTGGGACTGGTTTGCAGGACTTGGACCCAAAATACCACAAGCAACCAGGTGCTCTCTTCATTAGCAAGAGACAACCTGCTTCCTTCTTGAGGCTGGTGTGAGTTGTGGCCACCCTCCTCCTTAAACTGCAACAGACAAAACATGTCTGCATGGAAATGGATGCTCTAACCCTGCAAAAATGCAGGTATAATGAAGATGTTTTAATCTCCTGAGAAAAATAATTGCTCACTGAAAGAGGGTATAGTCTAAAAGGGAAAGTCAAGATCTTTGCTGTCTGATGGGGTTGTCTCACTTGTACTGTTTCTGATCAAGGATCTGGTAAGGATGTGTAGGTGGGGAGTGGCTCATGTGATGGGCTTGGGCAGAAAATCTTCTCATCACCTTTTAGGAATCAACAAAAGTCAATACCTTAAAATCTTCATCTGCCCTCTCTCCTGCCTGCTATGGAAATACAAACCTACAACCAGCAACTTGGCCAGGTCATAGTTTGGGTCCTTCTCAGGCTTGTTTCTGCTCCTCTCCTTTTACTGAAAAGAATTCTACATTTGCAAATCTTGCTGTTCTTGGGAATAACCTGTTCTGCTGGTGTGCAGTGCCTGCAGCTTGGGCCATCATCTTAAAATCAAGCTCATTTCCCAAGATTCTCCTCACAACCTTGACCAGCTGTCTTTATATCACAGGAAAAAAATAACAAAAACCAAAACCAAACACTTAGGAAGGACTTGGGGATGTGATTGGTAGGAAAAACACATACCGTCAGGGGAGAAATTTGAAATATGTCACCACCAGAGAGGGACAAAAATGCTGTTGTGTCTTTTGTTAAATTTTCTGTGTTGCTGTAGAAACAATATCTACAGCAAAGAAAATGACAATTTTATGAAATCTCCAGCTGGCTGTTTCTACAGCTACTAATTCAACCTTCCGAATGGACTTGCTCTTCATGCTCTAAGCAAAGGCAAAATTCCATGTTGTTTAAATAATTTTTTCCTCTTCCATCTCATCTCCAAGAAAAATAACAGATAACTGGACAAAACAAAGTTATTTCTCCACTTTCTCCCTGAAGCTGCTCTGGTTTGCATGAGAGACTTAAATATCTGTGGGAGCATGGACACTGACCAGGACAGTCATAGGAAGGGTGCTCACTCATGGGGATGAGTGCTGCTGCTCCATTATCACTGACCAGAGACACATTTTCTTACAGGTCTTTTCTAACATAAATGATTCTATGATTCTGGGGCTGCAGATGGGTAAGTGCTTCCCTCAAGCACCTCCCTCAAGAGCTTGAAGCTTTGGGGTCACACAGATGTTCCCAGGTACATCTTGAAGAGATTTCTTATTCGTTAAAAGCCTCCTCGATTAAATATGGACATTTCCATTTCTGCTGTAAAACGAGTGTGACTTCAGCCCCAGGGTGTACAAGGAAGGAGAGTGGACTTCAGTCTTTGACTTCCAGGGAATACTGCTGGCACCAGGTGAGTGATGGGGATGGTGACCCAGGGAGGCAGACGGCATTCGGTGTGAAACCAACCCCCCAGTCTCTGCCTACCTCTAACCTGCCCGGCTCGAACCAGACAGCAGTTAAGTGCTCCAGATGGAGCTCCGCTAGCCTAACGGGCTTAGCTCGGCTGGCTTCAGCCTGCCCCTTTCTTCTAACTCAACCGACCTTACCAAACAGCCATCGCCTCCTTTGAACATCAAAGGTCTTCATTAAAACCTGTCAACCGCGGGGCTGCGCTGCCCTCTTGGGCATCGATGTGTAACAGCGAACACCGGGGGATCCCCAGCCTTCGGTGGGAGGTCAGCCTGGTTTCGGGGGAGGGGGGAACTATTCATGTCATGCCACTTCCAATTTAGGATGTGCTCTTGGAGTCAGTGAGGTGGAAGGGGAGCTCGTACCAAGCCTGCGAGGCAGGTGCTGCAGCTGTAGGACCCCTGTGCTAGCAAAAGGGAGCTGCTGGATGGAACGGCCCCCATGTGTGAAGAGGCAGCCTTTCCCCCCTAGCCTGGTGGCATGTCCCCAGATGGGGAAGTGGTCTTCAGCCTTTGTCAGCTCTGTTCAGATCAGTCATGTCTCATTGGGTCCTCTGATGGATGGAAACAGGCATGACCCATCTCAACAGCTCCCCATCAGCCCGGGGGTGCAGCCACAGAGATTTCATTGCAGGAGGTCGTGTGCTGAGCTCTCTTGTGTACTGAGACACAGGAGGTTTGTCTTCCTTTCAGGAAGGCTCCACAGTTAATGTAGGACATTCCTAGACAGCTGATTGCCTCAGCAGCTTGCACAGGGCACTGCATGAAGGAATGACTGCAGTGACCATTCCTCCCTGTCGTTACCTCTGTTTCAGGACCACTCTAGCAGTGTCCATACTGCAAACACCATTACAGGTGCTACCATGGAGTTTTGCTCTCTGTACATGTGTGTATGCACAAAGAAAGGGGAACAAGGGCTGAAATCCTCTCACTTGGCAGGGATCTGTGCTGGCGTGGGGATAGCTGAGTGTTGGATCTGAATGTCCACTTTCTTCTCCTCTGAGATGAAACTGGAGATGGGTTTTCCCACTTTTTTGTTATATCAAGAAAGATGATCTCTTCACATGTGTTCCTTCCACGCAAACACACTCCTTGCAACACGTCTGTGGTGACAGATGCTGATTTAAATACATGTGCAGGAGAATCCCAGCCTTAATGCAGGTTTCTTTTTTTTTTTCTTCCTTGCTGGAGGAAACACTTTGGACTGTGAAGCTAGTAATGTACCAAGTTACAGCCACTATAATGTTTAATGGTTGTGTCCTGTGGCTGAGGTTAATGACTAGTTAGGGAAGCTTTTACACTGAGGAATAAAAAAAGTATAAAATAAAACTGGTGAAGAGCAATGAAGAGGGTAATGACTGTTGCTGCTAGTTGTGGACCCCAACCCTCAGTACCAAGGAGGTGGATATTGTAAAAGCCAAACCAGTAAGACCTTCTAGGGGCATTGACTTTGCTAAATCTTTAGGATGGTGAACCAGACATGTAGCTGTGTGCAAGGAGCCTGCTGCAGATGGGTGAGCATCTTCAGCAGATAGACCTGGGTATATTTCATGGGCATGCACAGGCTTCCACACCCACACCTTCTGGAGCAAGCCAACCAACTCCAAACACGTCACAGTGATGCTAACCTATATGCCCTTGGTAGGCCGCTCTGTTTATCTCCTTCAGTGAAGCTCATCAAGCTCAGGTTTCCTTGTAAAAGGTCATGCAAGATTAGTTGCCATGGTCTGGACAGGCTGTCCATCTGTGCCTGTGGTCACTGCTGCTAGAACCCTCTTTGCTCAGATAGCTGTCTCCAGGCCAGCTCTGCACCAGTGCAGCTGTAGGAAGCCTCACCTTCTCTGCAGTTCCTTTTCCCAGCTGTAATTTAACTGGACTCCATTTGCCTGCCTGATGGTTACCTCCTCCCTGCTCCCTTTTTTGCAGTTGTTACTAAAGGTCTATTTTTTCCCCCTTCCTTTTTTTTATTTAATGATTTGCTGCATAAGAGGAAAAAAACAAGACCTCACAGTGCCTGAGTGAGTAATAAATGAGAGCCAAGGGAGAAGCCAGAGCTGGTGTATGAACCCAGGTCTCTGCTTTCCCAAGCTCAAAGATGTGCCCAGTGCACCAGCTGTGGGGTACTGCTCTCAGCTGCTGCCAGATTTGACAACCTCTTCATCATTGCCTGCTCACTTGTGGCACACACAGGGCTGGTCTCCAGTGTGGTGATAAGGGCTGGGGAAGGGAGAAGCCACCTCTGCTCTTCTGTGGGTTTGCTGGCTGGAGACAGCAGACCTGTGAAAGATTTTGTTTCAAGAAATGACTGCTTTCCAAAGCCTGTTCACTCATGGGTGGGTGTCTTAGTTTCCACCCCCAGTTACCCTGCAGTAAGGCAGCCACAGCAGAGGGTTGCACCTCCAGCAGAGAAGGGGGATAAAAGACCCAGCAGATGGAGGAGCTGAGGCTTGTCCTCCTGAGAAATGGCCAACCTGTTGGGTATAAATTTCCCAGCTTTTAGGGTTCCACAAACTAGGAGATAAAAGCCAGAAGGTCTGGTGCTCTGAGGGAGGATACACCTTGCATATCCTGCTCAGCTGTGCCTGTGATACTGTCCTGTGAGGGCACCCACCTCGGGGTTAGCAGAACAAAGAACATCAGCCATAAACATACTACAAAAACCATTCCTCTCCTCAGCCTCCTTCAGAGCCTCTCCTGAAAGTCACCTCAAAGGTAAAACCTCATAGCTAGCATCTTATCCACAAAAGCCAGCACTGGGCAGAGCTGGATTAGCCCTGTGCATCCAGACTGTGGTCAGGATGCCTTGATATTCGCAGAGCATCTCTTGGTTGGAGCTAAATAACAAAACCTGAAGGGAAAAAAAAAAAATCAAAAATCCATGCAAACGACCTCCTCTGTTTTCTGTAAGGCTTTTGTGTGATTAAGCCTCAAAGGGAGGAATGAGGGACTAGATAAGGCTGCCTCCCTGGCATTCAGAGAGCACTGCTCACTGCGTACGGTCTCCTCTTGACCCTCGTTGGGATATATTTATTGCTGCTGGTGGTAACTTGGACACACATTGTGTAGTCTCCAGGACAAAAATAGCTGCAGTGCCTATTTCTGTCGGAGCAGAGCGCACCAAACCTTTGTTTACTCGTTGCCTTTGGTTTAAATATAGAAGGAGGCTGAACACTCGAAAGCAGAGGGAAGCTGCCTGACGTTAGAGCCATCCAGCTAATTTTAGACCTTTCTCTGCACAACGCTGCCAGCAGAGAGGTAGGTGAAGGTGTGTGGGTCCACAGAGGTATCACTTTGAAGGAAGAAAGGAAGGATCCAGTGCATGCCTTTGCTGAAGCAGGACAAAGTGAGGGTGACAAAGCTCAGGGATAACATCCAAACCCCATCATCATCCTTATCCCACAGATGGGGTGGTAGGAGAGTGTGTTGCATGGTGCAGGTGTCCTTGTCCTGTCAGATGTGGTGGTTACAGCATGAGCTTTCAGAAATCGGTTGGAAAGGAGTGTTCCTCTCTATTTTAATCTCCAGCTCCTGGAGTCTTGAGATTGTGGAGGACTACCTACTTGCTTGCTTTGTTTAATGTATATTATAAGAAACCTCACAGCCTTGCTGTCTGTGGAAAAAGCTTAGAAATCTGACTCTGAAGGTTTAGAAATTGGATGCAAGAGAAAGAATCAAATACAAATTTCAGTATGTTCTTGTCCTGTGTTCCCATGAAATCAAACCCCATGTTACCACAAGTCCCTGCCTCTCCCTCAAGGTCTGGCTCACAGCAGGGACAGCATAATAAGAAATATGTGGCCCAGCAGTGGCAGAAAACCACTAGGACTCAATAAATGGTTTCTGAATGGTGACATTATAATGCACCCATGGCTTTGTTTCCCCACCTGCAGAGTGGCCGGACTGTTTCCTTCCTCAAAGGGTCACACTGAAGCTTCAGATGTAAATGCCTTGACATAAGGGAAGCATTTCCAGCTCCAGATTTCACATCCTGGTCACTACCATCTCTTCCTCTGCAGTCTCTGGAGGTGCTAAGGTTGGCATAGTATTTTAATGAAGGTCTGTAGAAACATGAAGCTCTGAGACCCTGCAGCAGTTAAATCAGTTTAGTTAGGAAGGTCATTTATTTCATGTCATTTCCAATGCCACTCGCATGCATTTGCTTTTATAAACATTCCAGGGCTCCCACCTGAGCCCCAGGATGCCAGGACACCCTAACCAGTGCTGAGAGATGTGTCCAGCTGTGAGGATGGCTGACTGTGCCAGTTCCATCAGATGGTACCAGTGAGCTCTCAGCACTGGTTGGCTTGTTCTCATCTGCTCAGATCAATGACAACCACTTGTTAAAGGCAGGCAGCTATTTTCAGTATTTGCCACTCAGATGTAGAAAATGTATTAAAATTAAAGCCAGGTGCTCAGCTGAGGTGAATTGGCACAGGCTGGTTTGCTTCAGTTGGGGGAGACTCATTTACACCACTGGAAGATCCAACTCATTTCCTGCAGTGTTTTCTATTTTAGGGGAGCTTTGATGCACTGGCTCTATTTATTTATTTATTTATAGCATGGCTGTATTTACTTGAATCCGGGAAAATCTCATGTCAGAAATAACTCTGCTTATTCTCAGAGTTGTTTCAGGGAAACAAACTTTTAAATCTGTTTTGAACAAATCTTTTCAAGCTGATGTGATGTTGGTGTCACTTCCAGTTCCTGTGAGAAATGTGTCGAGCTTAAAAATTTCCCTGCTTAGAAAACCCAGCTCAGACTGTTGCTCACCCATGATACAGCAAGCCCAGATGAAACTAAGGAGGCATTTAACATAACTTTTCTTTTTTTTTTTCTTTTCTTCATGCTACCATCTCCCACTTAGTTCCTCTGTCTGTGGGCCTTTTGTTGCTTGGTTTGCCTTTTTCTTTTGGTCCCCACCCAGCTGAAGATCAACAATTAGAGGTGGAAATATCTTGAAACTGCAGGATTTGGTGTGAGTCCATTTTTTAGGGCTAAGCAATGGGTTTGTTTGGTTTTTTTTTTTGTACTGAAAGACAAAACATCTTATTAACAGCAACATTTCCATCTGGGAGAAGCTTCTCCCTGTTTTGTAGCACAAACAGTGCACCAGCTGCATCCCTCTTCACCACCCTCAGTACACCATCACCCCACTGGAAACAGGAGGCAATGCAAGTCACATATCTTAGGAAACAAACCTAAGATGCTCAGATTTCCAAAACATGGCAGGACAGAGTGGTGGAAAAAAAACCTGCCTGGCTTTTAGCTACATGTGACTTTCTCGGGGCAGCACCAGGCCAATAGCCATGATCCAGCCCCAGGTGCCATCCATCCATTGCATCCTCTGGTTGCTATTGATGAGGATGCTTGTGTGCAGCAGAAGCATGGAGAGGCTGGAAGAGGCTTCCCCCTCCTCGGAGTGAGGCTGCCCGTCTGTCTTGCAGCTGCCAGCCCCTCCGTGCCTCTCTGCTGCCAGGGACCCCCCGCTCTGCTGCTTCCCTCCCGCCCCCCGTGCCACATCTGCTCCGCTGCTCGGCCGGCGCTCCTGCTGTGCTCCCAGCACGGATTTTTCAAGACTCTTCGTCTTTTGAACGGCTTCTTAAAAGTCTGGGAGGTTTTCAAGGATGGAGGGGCAGTTCTGGTGGGACCAGGGGAGCAGCTGATGCAACCTGGTTGAATAGAAAATGGAGTGTGTGGAGTTTAGGACAAGTTTGAAGTCTTCTTGAAACCTTTCTTGGTTAGAGGACTTTGAGAACATAGTGGGAGCAGAATAAATCCTGTAGCAGAATGTATCAGCAACTCTGCACACTCTTGCAAAACACTGAACACAAGGCAAAGCTGAGGGAAAGGTCTCTTCAAGGGCAGATCTGTACCTCACAGTGCAGCCTGCCTCTGGAAAGCAGCATGTTCTCTGCTCTCTCTGAATGGTGACAGAGAGACAGCACCTGCAGGTGAAATGAGGTGTCTTTAGCATCACTGGCACTGGCAGAGCAAGACTTTCTGTACTCTTTGAGTGTTTAGAGGAGAAACCTTCCACCTTTCTGCTGCAGTGCTAAGAGCAGAGACCCAAAAGGACACTTCTGGGTGCTGGTGGTGTGTTGGTTGGGTCTCCCTTACACTGCCTTCACACAAAAAAAAGAAGATGGGCTCAAAGAAACAAAGACTAAAGAGAAGTATTAGAGGCACAACCCAACTTTAGAAAGGGTCTGATGAGACTGTCACTCTCTTCCTATCCACTACAGTAAGATAAGAAGGTTTTAGCCTGTGATGGGCCAAGGATTAACCTGGATGTTAAAGTAGATTTTGAAACAGGAGTGCTGCAAATTCATGTCCATCCACAGCAGTCCCACATTGTTGCACAGCAATTTACTAGCGGATGCATCTTCAATAATACCTACTTGTTAATGAAACTGCTTGGTCTATTGCTGGACAAGATGTCAATGAGGAAGGGGAAATGAAAGCTTTAATGTCCCCCACGCAGCCATCATAAAATGAAACCTCTTCAATTGCATGCCTGAATGGAAACCAGCAGTAACTAAAGGGGTGCGCTGGCTGGGCCATCTGTATCCCTCCCAACCCTATTTACTGTCATTCTGAAAAATGCACTGAGCACAAGCTCCTGCTGTGGTGAAAAACACAGCTCCATTGTCCTCGTCCCCTGAGTCTTTCCCACCACCGAGTGCTGTGAGCACCAGATACATGGCATGTCCTTGGGCATGTGAGGACAGAGACAGGCATACCAGCTTCCAGCTAAGGCAGCCCAGTGCTTAGGTTGGCCACCCAGGGAGTGACCCAGTTCCTTGGATGAGTTTTGCACTCCTGCCCTGCCAGTGAGGCTAAACTGGGCAGGTGTGATTCTACCAGTTGGGTAGACATCCACAACTCGTACCTTGGCAGATCAGAACTGCTGGGAGCAGTTCTTCTTCATTCATATGTCAACAGATGTGTGTGCTACAAGGTCTATCTGCTTTGCAAACACAGCCATGTACCTTCATGGGAGCTTGAGTTTTCCCAAGTGATTATTTTGAGTATTGCCAAGACATGAAAGACTCTGAAATGAAAAAAACTTCCCTTCTTTTTTTCTTATTAAAGAGTTAGAGCTCCTGCTAGATTGTGATAGATGAACTCTCAGACACATGGATCTGTGAAGCAGCTATATGCAAGACATGGTTTTGGGTGATGCTGAGAGCTAGCATGCATCTGACCAGCCCAGGTACAGACAAGCCAAGGGGAAAGATGGTTGCAATCTGTAGGAGCTGCTGAACTGAATTTGGGGAGCAGATGGCTGAGTGCCAATTTCCATTCCAAGGAAATAATAAAGGTTTAATCTGAACTAGGGAGCAGGCTCAGACTTTGGCAGAATAACAATATCTGTTAATGCCCAGCATCTGTAAATCTACTGCTTTTGATGTCGAAGGGGCTTCATGTGTTTTGCAAAGTAAAATGTTGACTAAATTATGACCTATTGGAACCTTCTCTGATGACTGCTGGAGCGCTGGCAAGCGATAAAAAGGGTTGCTGAGCTTTTTTGCTCAAGTTGGATTCCAGCAGATATAAAAGAAGAGATTGAAATAATTGGCTATAGAAGGAGGTTCAGAGATTGTTTAGAGGGAGTTGTGAGATGGATCGCTGTATTAGGGCTTCTTTTTTTTTTAATGAAGCTGAAGCAGATAAACCTGCAATTTTCCACAAGCATTTACATGTTTCCCATGCTGGGGTGACACTGCACTTTGCAGAGATCCTGGCCTTTAACCTCATGCACATGAGCCAGGGATTTCATACAACTTAACTCAATCAGCACTTGGTTTTCCAGCCCTGTGTCTGTCCTTCACAGCTGTTTGGTGTCACTGAAAGCTGACAGGCTCTTGGAAGAGAGACCTTTCCAAACCTCAATAAATGCAGCTTCTGGGCTGAAGCATGTGAGAGACAAAATGGTCCACCATACATTGACTTGTCCTTGCTGCAAAGTGTGAGTCCATGGGTGTCCCCAGTCTAAGTGGCAGCACTTTAGTATGATGCAAATGGTTGTGTGATGGAAAGGCACTGGGAATTACTGCATTGGCTCAGGAATGCTCCAAGGGGCTGTCCTCCCTGTTGGATGATGAAGCTTTCTTTGAAGGTCAGACTTCACCCTGATGTTGCCTGCCCTGATTCAGATGTATCCAGTACTGTTTGGTGGGAGGTTTCTGAAGAAACCTTTTCATTAGGAAATGACCATTTTCAAAGTCAAAACTTTGGCTCCCAAATCCAACTGACTTTGGGAGCAGAGTAGGAATTTCAGCTGGAGGAAAAGGCTCATGTCTTTCCCTTCTTGAAATGCAATAACTGGGTCACTGCTGAAAGCAGTTTTCTCTCCAGCCAGGGTCAAACCTCCTCTCTGTCTTGCTTAGAGCAGTGACTTATATGTCAGCTTTCACTCACCTCAGGAGAGTTTCCTCAGCATGTAGCTGTCTGGGTGATTTTGGGTTTTGCCAAAATATTTTAAAGCCCATGGGTTCCGTCTACTGCCAGATGGGAAAATCTTTCACATCTCAAAACCCTTCTTAGAAAAGGAAAAAACATCTCAAACATCTGGGAATGGGATTTTTTTATTATTATTATTTCAAGCCGAGATAATTCATGGCATTACATTTAATGCTGATTGACCAGAGAAGAAATTCAGTTGCTTAGTGTAATGCAAAAAAATTCTAACAATGCATGAGAAATCCTGTAATAACAGACCTACTTGAGAATTTGAGTGGCATGAAATGTGAAGTGTACTGTTACTTTAATTGTATTTTTATGCAGACATACTCAATTCCTATTAGTGGCAGAGTTGTGTTTGCATTTGGCTGGAGGCAAAGAATTACTAGTGGACAGTTTAATCAGGATGAAAGAAGGAAAATAAAATTAATGTAGCATGAGCTAGGCTCAGACATTTGTGTTGGAAGAATTTTCGCATCTTTATTGTGTGAAGCTTGGTCCTGTTTATTTTAAAAACCTGAAAATGAGGGTTGAACGATTTCAGACTAGAATTACATTTGCCAGTCATTCAGTTCAAGGGCTGAGGTTAGTAAATGAATAATTCTAATTTGCCTAAAACTCTTTGTTGGTAGTCAGTGGTTAAAAAAACAGAGCTGAAGATGTTGCTGCTTTACTCCTGTGTAAATCCACCCATCCGTTATTTATATAATTACTGCTTTGAATCCAAATGCAGATGGGGTTCCTGCTGGGCTGGATAGCCCATAAATACCTTTAGGTATTTAGTAAGTGTCCTGAAATATTTCATACCTTCAGAGGTCACAGCAGAAAGTGGAATCAACTTGCCAATGTCCTGCAAGTGAGTGCCCAGTGTCTGATCCTGGAGGGAAGCTCCAAAATGGGGCTGGCTGGACCAGATGTTTACAACTGTGTGGTTGCAGCTGGGGTCTCCAAGGTGAGCCATGCACTCTGGGGAAGGTGATTCCTTCTGTCCCCTGACAGACACTCTGAGGTGGACATGTCAGATGAGTTGCCCCATAGTGGTGTCTCTTGTCTGTGAAGAGAGATTACAAAGACTATAAAGAAAGGTCTGGTTGAAAGCTGAAACCAGTTTGAAGTGGGTAGAGATGAATCCCACCATGTCTCCTGATGTCCTGGGCAACAGATAGATTGTTAGACCAGCTCAGCCTGTGCCACTCATCTACCCAGACCTCCAGTCAATGCCAACTGCAGTGACATTGACAACACTGTCACTGCGTATTTTCCGTAAAGACTAAATTGCTTGAAAAAAAATCATAGCTGGAAAAAAAAGGGAAAACTATAGACACTTATTCTGGCAAGTGGTAGATTTTCTGTTTATGTTTCTATCATCTCTGGCTTCCCTACAAGAATCCTGCCCTGACGTGATCAGTCTGCAAGGAGGAATTTTCTTTGCCTGGCCTCCATTTATTTTACCATTTAATGCTGAGTCTGTTTAGTCAGGAAGGACTTGCTTCCAGACTGTGCAGTCAATGAACGATTCATCTTGTCCAAGAGCAAATTAAGGAGAGTGAATAATTAAATGGAAGCACTCGACCAATATTTCTCAGAGCTCTCTTAAACAATTCCCCACAGTATCCTTGCATCCTCCCCCATCCTCACCCCCAGACAGCTTCAACCCATCTATCTATCTATTCAGCAGTGCTATGTCCGATGTTAAGCCCAACCCATGCCAACACTGGCCAGAGGTTATTGCCACCTGGGTGGTCAACGTGAAAGAGCTGGTGGTCTAGCTCCTATTCCTATGGGAAAATCTTCTAGACCACAAACCTCCCACTCCACTCAGCCAGTATTAATAAAGACCTCCTTGCTCGGAATGGGATTGGGATTGATTGGGCAGAATGAATAAGCCTGCCAGAGGAGATAGCTCTTCTGGGAGGGAGGCGAGCGAGCGGGTTGGAAGCTTTTCATGCTGCTTCCTCATGGCTTTGCTGCCCTTCAGTGAGGCACAAGGGTCCCTGCGCCAACACTGTCGGCCTGGCAGGCTTCCCTGTGTGAGCAGGGGAGGTTAGAGGGAAATGTTAAATGAGGATTTTAAGCCAACTGATTGCATTGGGAGCTTCAGACGAGGATGCTCATGCCGTTTCGGGTGAATGTGGGGATGAATGAGATGTGTTGTTGTGTGGGACTGGGAGGCACTGAGGGTGTTGGTGTTGTGTGGTCAGCACTATTCACTGAGGGTAGGCTGAGCATGAATGGAAAACTGAGCTGGCCCAAGGAAATTTTTTTTATGGGGTTCAACAGGCTGAACAAGCAGCAGAGGTTTTTGCAAGCATGAAAAGCCACCTCCCTCCTTGCCATCTCCTTTGAACTGCCTTGAATATCTGCCTTGGCAGGGCAGAGCCATGAGAAAGCAGAGCACAATGAGCTAATTAAAAAGTCCTCAGGGAAGGGACTTCCAACTCCTGTTACCTTGGAGGCAGCAAAAGTCAAACACCCAACTGGGGTCTGAGGCCACCTGAGACCACCATCATGGAGGCCTGGCTTAGAACATGATAAGAAGATTTCTGGGTGAACTTGAAGGTATCTTGAGAAGTGAAGGGGACCCTGACAGTGATTGTTGATTTACTTTAAGGAAGATTTTGGAAAGTGATGACAGTAGGAAAAAGATAAAGGAGAGAAGGACTTTGCTAATAAACCAGTACAGGATGCATTTCTTTGCTAAACTATTCCTAGAGTTGGTTGGGAATTTTTCAAACAAATGTATTTTCAACAGAAAATTCTGACGTGTCAATAAAATCACACTTTTCATGGTACTTAGAATCAGAGAATCATTTAGGTTGCAAAAGACCTTTGAGAACATCGAGTCCAACTATAAATGCAATGAATCTTAGAAATTATTAGAGAAAGGCAGGAAGAGGCATGAGGATCTCATGTCTGCATACCTCTGGCCAGGTCACCATCTTCTATGGAACAGCTCTGGTAGAGAGTTTAAGAGGCAGACCCACTTCAGGACAGCCAAAGGCACCCCTGGTCCATTCATCATCTGGCCTAGACACACTGGCAATGGAGACTGGAGTGCCAGCCTCCCAAATTGGGGCAGAGGCACCCTGCCACCATGCTGGGGCTTGGCCAAGATAATCATTGAACTTCCATCTCCAAAATGGAAGCTCTGGACTTTGTGTCACTGAGGAAGGGGGAAAGATAAGAAATAATAAAAAAAGTTTTAATGGGACTCCAAAATCTTTTCCCGCCAAGCTCTCATTGCCACCACATCTGAGAGAAGGAGGAGAAGGAAAAATCTTGATTCTCTCATAACACTGTAGCTGTCAGACAGGCAATTCTTCTCTACTATGGAAGGCACTATGACACAATTCCTAAGCCAAAAGAGGCTCAACACCATCCCAGTTGGGAAGATAAGGAGCTACGGGACATTACCCAGAGAGATACAAATTGTAGTAATATATTTCTTCCCTTGCCCACGGGGTCCTTGTAGTAAACAGGGAGTGCTGGGAAGCGGGTGAATTCTGACACATCATTTCTCACTGTTCCCAAGGGATGGTGAGCAATCCTAGTGCTGGTGAGCCAGACAGGCAGCAAATGTTTCCTAGAATACAAACAGTGGGAGCTAGTACATAAAGGCTGCAAAATCACTGTCAAAATGTAATCACTTGAAAAAAAACAGAAAGCAAAAGCAGAGACCGGGCCATGGATCTAACACCCTAAAGATGGGTGAGGGAAATATATAATGAGCACCCATGGGAACATGAAAATTGTCCCTTAGAGGAGGTGAGGAACTTCTGCAATAGGAGCATCACAATATGACATGCAGGGCCAGACAGGAGAGCTTTCCAGAGGTCTATCATGCAGCTTTGTGTCTGATGCAAATCAGAGGTGTAACTGCTAATGACTCAGTTTATCGAGCGTGATGATGCTCTGGACCATGTCTATTTTAAAGAACTCCTGCTTGCAGGTGAAGGTTAGTCTTCCTGAAGCATCATTAGGATCCAGGGATGTTGGCCCTGGAATGGAGCCATATAAGCTAGCAGAGCCCTCCTAAGAAGACAAAGGCCACCAGCCTATGGTGTTCAAACTGGCGGATGAAACCAGACAGTAAAGACAGATGAAAGTAAGATCACCTGGAAGTGTGAGCTTATACCCTCTCTGCCTAGACCCATGTTGTTCAACTGTTTTGCTGTCCTATTTCTCTTCTCTACCACCCATCATTCTGTTTCCCTGCTTGGGCTGTAGCTCTGAACAGGCATCTGCCAAGTGTGTCTTGTACCTTGATTGACTCTTCACTGAGCCTGAGGTGAGGAAACTTGTTCTCCAGCCCCCTGCTTGATTTTCTGATTCCCCGTGGCAGTCGGCAGCAGCACCTTGCTCTGTGACCTTCTGAGGGACAAGCCTGGAAATATCTTCCTGGCTAAATAACGAATCTAAAAATCAATTTGTGGAGAGGTTGGAAAGCAATGAGCATACAAATTAACCAGTGGATGAGTAATACATTTACATCTCATGGATACAGTTAACTTCAGAGCAGGCAAAATTTATGACCTACTGAACTCCAAGTATGAAGCTTAAAGAAATTACTGGGAGGAGAATTATTGGATTGGATACCAGACATCATTCCAACCTTCATTAATGTTTTCATGTGCTCTTTAAAGTTTCTCCTTAGCAGTACCCATTTCCAAGGCTGGGAAAAAAATCAGCCACTGAGAGCACTTGAAAAACACTTTGCCTCCTCCCTCTCATTTCCCCAAGTCACAGTTTTATTTTCCACATAAACCTGATGATCAGATAAATTACTTCACAAGTGAGATTCTGATAATAAGAATCCTGTTGTATGCCAAATGCTGATGATCTTCAGATACCATGTTAAGGCAAAAAAAATCTTTTCTGTGTGTGTGTGTGCATTTAGATAGACGGCTTTACTTTTTGGGTGCATTTATGACACTTGGCTCTACAGCTATGAGGATGTACAGCCCAGGCAGACCTCTAGATTGGCTCAGCCATGTTATTGAGCTATTCCTACTGATGCTGTGGATGGTGGGAAATTGCATGAACCCATTAAGCTGCCAAGGTTTGGACCTGCTTGAGGCTTCACAAACTGTTGACAAATCCTTGTGACTCATTTTTACCATCCTGTCACTTGAGAATAGACACCTGTGGACATCAGCTCCATGGCTCACAGTCTTAGTGGCCTCTGGGCTACAGGGAAATGGCCAAGCCCAATAAAGGGTCAGACACTGGGACCTTTTCTCCCAGGGTTGTTCTCTTCCAGTAAATGAGGGACCAGCTCCCTTTCTTAGCACCTCTGTGGGCAGTCCTAGTCTTTGAGGTTCCCCAGATAGATGTCAGAGGACACTTTGTTTGCATTAGTGCTGCTGCTCTCCTGTTAATGGATGTTCCTGTACCAGGAGGTGTGATGGAGCAGAAGGGGGGGTGGAAGCTCTGGAAGTGAATGTGTTATCATAGGTTGGGTCTGAGAGTTTGCAATGTGTCCTGCATATTCTAGAGATGAGCTCAGACCTGTGCTTGCCTGCCAGGGGAAAGGGTGATTCTCTCCTCCAAGTGACATAATTTCTGCTTTCCTGTGTGATGTCCTCACAACAGTGTTTTCCTCTACAGTGCTGGTGTCTGGAGTGCAGGGTAAGGGCACCTGTGGTCCCCTGATTGTCTAGACAGTAGGTCACATTGCACCCCACCACTGTGGCCTGGGAAAGGGGGTCATACCACCTCCTGTCTCCTCTGAGCATGTGACCTGGGTGTGGACAGGGTGCATAGCTGGACCAGGGCACTGGGGAGCAATCCCAGTCTCAGATTGCTTTTCATTTGTCCACAACAGCAGGGAAAAAAATCATCAAAGGGAGAAGAAAAAGGGTTTAAAAAACAAAGCCAAATAAAGATAGGTCCCAAGTCACAAAATTTGTATCTGAACTTCCTGGCAGCTTTAAGACTTCGGGTGGGGTTTCATTATGCTGCTCCAGTGAAAATGCCATATGTAAATCTCCTGCAACATGAAAGATTGTGTTCCTTTGTGATCCAAATAGACAGGGACATATTACTGGTGACAGTCCAAGCAGCTGCACCCGGGTAAGGATGCTTATTAAAGAGGGGATTGATGGATGTACATACACATCCTTGCCTAACTAACAGATTGAGCTCTTTTCACTGATTTTAGAATGCAAATTTTGGAAAAAAACAACAACAACAAAACCAACCAAACCACAAGTAAAAGAACCACCAGTTCCAACACAGGCCAAAAAGAGGTAGTGCTGCATGCTGGACTCAGTATGCGATAACACATGAGAATGAGTAATTCTTTGGAAATCCCCTTTCCATAGAATTTTAAAGGAATTGAAAGCAAAAAGGTGAAAGCCCCAGAGGTTTCTCCTCCTTCAGTGGAAGCTGTCAGTGCTGTGGTCTCAGGGCAGGGACTAGCAGTGAGGTACACAAGCCCTGAAAGTGCACAGTGGTGTCTGAGAAGCCTTTCTTTGCTTGCTTTGGTAAAGTGGACACAGATTCCCACCATGACAGGATTTTCCAGTCCTCTGCTCCTCTCTGCCAACTCCCTGGGTTCAATGCACTGGTGGGCTTGGGAAGCTGGAGTCAGCATTCACTGAACGACTGTATAGTACATATGTGAACTCAGAGATGTGAAACGCCCTTCTGTAAGAAACAATGATGTCCCACCCTGGAAAAGCCACAAAGACATGGCAAGGGTCTCTTGGGACAAGAGGCAAAGTCCTCCCGCAAATGCACTTCAGCCATAACTTCCTCATCTAACTGACAGTGAGAGATAGCAGGAACCCATCTGCTCAGGTACAGCCCTTGCTAGGGCAGCAGGCACAGATTTCCCAGCATGGGAAACCGCCTGAGCTTTGTTTCTGGTGTGTTGCAAAGAGGAGGATGTGACATCCATCATTTTCATAAACAGGATTGCCGCATGGAGTGTATTTGTGTGGCCAGATCCTATACACAGGATTACAGCTCAGCCAAGGAATTTCTTCCCTGTTGTGTCTTCAGGCATTTAGACTGGGAGGTCTTTGCAGAGGAAAAAAAAATATAAAAAAAAAATCTTTCCATTTGTTTTCCATCCATGCTGTGCCCAGCACTGTGGCACCAGAGCTGTCGACAACAGCCCTGCATGGTTCCTGAAGCTGTGAACAGTGAGAAGAGTCACTGCAGCTGGTACCTGACTTCCCAAAGGCAGAGCTCTCCCTGCCCAGCCTTCTCTGCCAAGGTGACACTGTCAGCTCCCATAGAACACTTCATATTTTAGCATCTACTTCTTTTAAAGGGCTCTGAATAAGGTAATTTCCCCCTGTTCTTTTTCCCACCTCCCAAGTTTCACTTTTCCAGCCCTCTCCTGCTTTGAACAGTAAGCTGCAATGTTATAGTAACAGAGGAGACACTCTCAAGGACACACTGAGCTCTTGATTCCCAGTCAATAAAAGTCAGGATGGCACATGCCAGTGAGAAGTGTCCCAATAAGAAGCTGGGGACATCTGTCTTCTAACAAATCAAGGCAGTCCTGCTCATCCTGTTGGCTCACCCACCCCTGGCTCCAGCTGCATAAGCTCCCTGGCACCCCATATCAAGCAAGCTGAAAAAGCACTTTTACCCAAGCTATGAGGTGCCCCCTGAAGCTAATCAGAAGGTGCTCATCTCCCTTGTGCTGGCAGAGATGTGAAGAGGGATCAGCGTGATAACACATTCAACACAGCCTATTTTCTAACAATTTTCTGTGTATGTTTTCTACACCCACAGTGCAGATTCTCTAGATTAAATGAAAGTTATGTTGTTTTTTTGGTTGGTTGCTTGCGTTTTTCCAAAAATAATAGGAAATGTAAAGTAGAACAAATACTCATTTTTTCCCAGATGAAGGAGGTAAAAGGATTCTTTTGAGCCAACTCTACTGAGCAGCCTACATTAACTCTTCCAGCATGTAACCCAAAGCACTCCTCAGCTGTTCTGAGAGGAAGCTAAAGCAAAGCTCACAGCCTGTAACAATCTCATTTATGATGCAATTTCTAGAGGAAAGTAAAACCCCTGGCTGCATCAGGGTTGCATATATCAGCACTTTCCACCTGCCCATCCCTGACCACTGCTATTCACGGTGTCACTATCAACCTTGGCAAAAATTAACACTTTGTGTGAGCCTGAGCTTTTAATGAGACCTGCTGAGCTCCTGGGAGACTCTCAGGTTTGCAGCATCTGCAGGGAGTGCAAAGGACAATCTTGTGGAGGATTTAGCTCTCAGAGTACAACACAAGAATGCTGGGATGCAGATAAAGGAAGCTCAGTGCTGGTTTGTGCTGTTCCTGATAAAGCACAGAAGACTGGGGGACAGAAGTAAGATATATATATATATATATATTTCTTGCACCATCTGATATAGTAGGGAAAAATAGGCAAGTTTGCAGGCACAAGTCTTTCAGTGATGTCTCCTTCTATCAAGCATTTGAATGAGATTAAATAACCCACTCACAATTTGTGTTTTGCAGTTTGCAGTTCCCGTGAATAATGTATTTAAAAGATCCCTGCTCCCCTCTCCCCTGAGAATTCATCATTTATAGATTTTGGGAGCACTTGAGATCTATTAAATTTAATAAACCTGCTCTTGAGAAGGTTGTACAGACTCTCAGATAATAAGGAGAGAAGACCACAATCCTCTACGCTTCCATTTTCAATTAGACTACACAACAGCCCTTGCATGCTGGCGATGAGGAATGGGAGCAGTCACTCCATCACTCTCTTGTTAGAAGGCACTTCTGGCACACAATCTGCTAGCATTTGTTGCCTATGAATTATAGTTTCTCTAGAGTCTTAAATCCTTAATCTTTTTGTAGGTTTTCTGGAGGCATATTTCCTGTCTACTGACAAAAGACTGTACCAGGACTGAGAGGGATGGAAGGAGGCCACGAGTCCTGGGTGGCAGTGGGACAAATCATGCGTGGTATCTCCTCAGTCCTGGCCTGTAAGTCTCCACAAGACATGGAAGATTCAGGATGTCCTAGGGAGGGGGATTATAAAAGGTGTTACAGCAGCAATACTTTCTTTCACAGCCCTAATTTAGTGTTCCTTGTTCTTTAGGGAAATGTCACCTGGGCTGGTGAAAGACCTCCCTGCAGTCCTGCCCTGAGCTGGAGATGACACAGACAACCCAGAGCAGTGGATGCCTGGAGAAGCTTGTAAACACTTTAAAGCCTATTTATGCTTTGCTCTTAAAGTTTGCCTGCTATAAACATGATAAGAAGACAGTAGCATGGAAAGAAGAAGTACCTGAATCCTGTGCTGGTGCAAGCTACACAGGAACAGCTCTCAGTCGTCCTTGCAGTAGTCCTGGCTTCAGCAGACAAGGTGAGCATGAGGTAGAGCAACAGCCAGGAGAAGCAGTAGATAAAGACTTGAGTTGAGGGTGGGAACTGATGGTTGGCCTTATTAAGGGCTAATTAGCAAGGACTGTGGAAATGGTAGGCTTAAATGCTAAATTGTGATAGCTGTGCTAGCAGGTGTGGGGAAAGGGTTGTCAGATTTGTTGTTTAGGTTGTGACCCTCTTCCAGCAGGGGAGAGGTGCCTGATACCCCATACTGTGAGTAGATAAGGGGGGGAACATGTAGCATCAGAGCATAGAGGACAAAGTGAGGAAAAAGCCACAGTGCTCTTGTCTGTGTATGATACTCTACAGGGGCAGTTGTTTGGAAAGAGCCCAATCTGTCAGCTCTATTCCTTTTATCCCTCTGTTGAGATGTGGTGTGCTGAGGCAGTGCCTTGTTAGGGGAACTCATCAATGGAGTAAGAACTGCATTGTCAAATGAATATCCTCTCTTATTGCTGACAGACTGGTGCAGCTTCCTTCTGTGCCAGGCCTTCTGCCATGCCCCTCACTTTGCTCATTTTCCAGAAAAGCCCAGTGGGCTTGCTGGAGAGCAGCCTCACCTGCAGCAGTCCCAGCTGTGCATGCCAGGGGCTTTGGCAGTTGCTGCATTTAGCTTGGCCATAAGAGCATCAAGGCCACCTCTTTGAGCGCTCACTTTTTATGAGAAAGCTTTGAGGACAGCAAGACAGCCATGAGGGCAGCTTGCCACAAGACCCACGAGGAAAGAGCTGAGGTGTTATGTCATAATATTTTTTTATGCTTTAAAAAACCCTACTATGTTCCCTGGTGGATGCCAAAATATGAGAAAATGGACACAGAGGTGTTATTCTGAGTGCTATATTTGGTGCTGGTAGCCTCAGGCACGCTAGAGAGACAGCCAGGAGAGAAACCCCTCAGCTGTGAGTTTCACAGCTGGTCTGGACACTCCGGACCCATTCCAGACTTATTAGCATAAGTCTTCATTTTATCAGCTCAGTAAGTCTTTTCTACACTCCTGCTTATCTCAGACCATCCAGGTTCAAGCCTCCAAGAAGTACTCGTTCAGGTAACTGGCTGTTTAATTCTTGCAGGAGCAAGATGGGTTGGAGGTAAAAGCTTCTGTTGCTGTGCTGGCTACTTCCTCACTGATAGTTACACTGATGCTGTTCAGGTGCCTGTGTCAATGAGGGCAAATAACCTGTGATTAAGGGGCATCCTGATGCTCACTGCTGCATAGTCAGAGCTGCAGAACCTTTTCTGCTGTCAGTATCATCTGGAGGAGCTGGCTCACCCAGCCCAGCTAGGCTTCTTGGGAAATTCCTGGGAAAGCCTCAGGCCTGAGAGTCTCCAAGAAGCTGACATGTTTGGCAGTCCTGGGGGAGGAAAGCCTCATACCCCCTTGATGGCCTTGGCTGGGAATCCTGCTGGTGAGTCAGCACTGTGGGATGGCAAGAGTGGTTCCAGTCTCCAGAGACTCCCTCCAGCAAAAACCCAGTGACAACAGGCTCAGGAGAGAGCTGCTACAGCAAGGACATGTAGGGTGGCAAGAGATCTGACAGCAGACCCTCCTGCCCAGGACCAGACATTTTCCCTCATTTCCCCTCACCAAGGCCACCATCACTGAGGCTGAAAACTTCCTAAAGCTGTCACAGGCAGCAGGTCAGATCATTTGACACTGGGATGGCCTCAAACAAGAAGCAGAGGTCTTTGATAAGCTGTAGGCCAGGGCACTCTGCAGCCTGCCCTGACAGTTAAGGAGTAGCTTTGTATTTGGAAGCTGAGGAGAAGGGAAGGGCCATCAATCAGGAAGGCAATGGTTAGTGGAGAGAAGTTCTTTGTCACCAAAGAAAAGACCTAAAAAAACTTCAGCTCTTTTGCTTGCTTCTCATCAATTGCATTCACAGCTGTTGTGGACCGAGGTCTCGTGGTGGCTTTGAACATGGGTGTCAACCTGGAAGGGTAATTCAGGCACATCCAGAGATGCTGGTCTTTGCAGCAGGATTTGACCCTGTGTACACAGAGGAAAGCAGCTTCCAGTTTCTTCTGCATGTTCCTTAGGTAGCAAACACAACAGCTTGAAGGCACTACCACATGTTTTTACTTGGCTGGTATTAAAATAAACAAGGGATGGGTGCTTTTGCCTGAGAACATGCATGGTTTTTATGCATCTGATGTGGTGACAGGAGAGCTGGGCTAGGAGGGGCTGGATGACAATGTTAAATGTCTAGTTACACTGATTCCAGAGGAGTGCATTCTCTGACACAGTCAGAGCACGGCTCATTCATCCTAACACAGACGTCTGAAATACTGGGGATGAGTCATGTCCTCCCAATTGTGATCTTTGTCTTCATTGACTACAAAGAGAGCTGAGAGTGACTGGCTGCCACAGTGGTAGGAGCTGACATGTAGATATCTAAAACTGAGAGGTTGGTCTCCTCCAGACTAATCACAGCATAGCGTGGAGACAGCCCAACATGTTTAACTGACCACCGTGGGAACTGGGAGAGATCTGATGCAGCAGCCTGGTACTGTGTGATCTGTATGGCATGAAGGTAGATGTTTTGTTAGCAGCATTGTCCTGGATGAGCTATCTTAGCAGGACATCTTTAGAGGCACTTGACTCCATTAGCATGACCTGGGGAACCTTTGTGCAAAGAACAGACACCTTCAGGACCTGTCTTCTGCTCCTGGCTGTCTGTACTCACAACTAAGACACAAGTGACTCAAAGTCCTGGCTCAGGTACAACACTGATGGTTGAAATGCCCAGGGAGCATTTAAATGCTCAGGGCACGACAGCTTTTTAAAACCACTTCTCTATTGTCTCTTAGCCCAGTGACATTCACAGGCTGTGTAAGTGCTCCTTGTTTGCTCCAGTGAAAAATCATCAGCTTTATTCAAATGAACTTGGCTTGGGCCAAGTCCCTGTTTTTGCACCAAAGAATATGAAGGGAGTTCATGCTTCCTTTTAGTGTGGCTCCATGTTGACCCAGAGCTGAAGGAAGATGGTGAAGGACCACTTGAGGTGCCCCAGAGGCTGAGCCCAGTGGGTGCAGAGGGTGGCAGTTTGTTGGGAGAGTCCTGCTGCAAGGACACTTCAGAGGAGCCTGCAAGGAAAGTAAATGTTTGACCTGAGTATCCAGAGCTTGCACAAGAAAAAAGGTGCCAGTCAGTAAGCACTGCATCCTCAGGGAAGCCAGGATGTCTGCTTCTGGTTGGATGCTTTTATTTCCCTGGTCCATCAGTCACCAGTTGGAGGGACACAGATCCAGTTCAGAGCACCCCATGTACCTCTCTGTGCTCTGTGAGCTGGCAAAGCCCACACGGTGGCACTGCGACCCAGCAGCCCGGATTGCCACTATTGCTCTCCTTGGGGACAGGTTGTGACCAGAAGCTGCTGCGTGCTGGGAGGTCGTTCTGATGTGGGGCAGCTTCACCCTGTTTGCAAGAGCCCTGAGCCATGCTGTCCAGCATGGCATGGAGCAGGACTCAAATGGCCAAGCAGTTTGTGGCTAGAGGTGACCCTGGCTCCTGCACCCAGAGCAGCTGCCACCAAGCAACCTCATCCTGCATCTGTGTGTCTAACTTGGAGGCTGTGACCAAACTCTTCCATCACATACAAGAGCAATGAGACCAAACCCAATGACCCTATGAGCCACCACGACAATGCAGGGGTGGCTCTGGCATTCAGCCTCAGCCAGATGTCCTCACACACTATGTACCTACCACCAGCTGATTTTTCAGATAAAAACAGCAGTGTTTCCAATAAAACCTTTGCTCTGCAATGAATCAGCTGCTTGCTGCCCCAGGGTTAACCATCCCCAGCCTCACCCCCTTCCCTGGGGAGATGCCTGGTGGGGCTCTTCATCCTGCCCTGCCACCTGCTGAGGAGCAGATCCCTTGTCCTCGTCTTGCTCTCAGTCACTCTGATGTAGATGCCTTTAGCAACAAAGCAGCTCCCTGTGCCGGTTTCAGGAGGGGTGACTAATACATCACCTGCAACCAAAGCTGGGGACCTTTTGTAACTTCTGCGGCAGATAGGACTACAGATCATTCCAGATGAATGGAGACCTAAGTAGTTACAATCCATATGAATTAATCAAGCTGTTCTCTGCCGTGTACATCATTTAAATCACTGAAGTGCTCCTACTGGCATCACTTGGTGGTGGTCTATTGTCATGGCAGGGAGTCTGTTTAATAGTGGAGCCGAGTGCTCCCCACCACCCTCCCACTCAGCATGGGGTGGGAAGAGGGATGCTCAGCCAAGGTGCTGTCCCAGTGCCTGCTACATTTCTCCTCCTGCTGCCCCACTGTGCTTACTGTGCAAAGCCAGTAGCACGCTGTGCAGGAAAGCCCAGGGGATGCAGCTAAATGGAGCTTGAGCTGCCACCGAGGAAAAAGCCCAACAAAAGCAACTCCAGCTCCCATCAAGTTGTCGTAGGATATGTTATGAAATTGGAGGTGGAAAGTATAAAGAGAGGAGTGTGTGTGGGGGGGTTATTTCTAGCTGTGTCTTGGAAGGAAGAAAACTGCAGGGATTATTTTCCCTTTACCAGAAACTTCCCCTGAAATGAAGAGAGTCACAGGGATGCTTGTGCACAGAGAGTTGAGGCAGAGAAACAAGGAAAGGATGAGCAGGACTTGTTCTTGCTGAGATCTTTCTAGCCCCTTCTTCTTTCCCAGGTTAAGTCAGTCCTGCTCCTAAGTGGGATGTTGTCTGTGCCAGGCATAGCCCTGGATTCTCCCCCAAACCCCATCTGGACCATGTCTTCAAGCCCAGGTGAGATGAAGTCTGCCTGTTTGCATGTAAGTTTTCCCACAAGGCTTAAGCTCTGTCTAATGGTCCCAGCAAAACAAAGAGTAGGAGGTCATGCAACTGTCCTCCTTTCCTGAGCAGGGTCAGCCCAGCTGCATTCCCATGTGCCTTAGGCTAACTGAGGTAAAGGTCATCCACCCAGAATATCTCAGGAGACCCTGTTAAAGATGCACACACAAAGTGGTTCATGAATCAGGTGTGGGGAGCAATGCCCTTCAGTAGAGGGTGTAACAAACTAGTTAAAAAACCAGTAACCAGTTAGTGCCTCCCACCTATATATGCACAAATATATCTGCCTCTGCCTGACCTACCTTGCTTCTGATCTCAGAAGTCCTTGGGAAGAGCACTGAATTAACATGGGTGACTTGTTTCTTGTCCCCGGGATATTTCTGTTGTCTTTGCTTAGCTCTGCACTGTGCAGAATAAAATGCCTTCAGATGCCAATGTAGGAGGCACTTCATAATCCCCTGAGAAAGATCTTATCCTCCAACCTAATGGTAGGATCAGAAGTGTTCCCAAGCATCAGCTCGTTGATCCTGCAATGGAAGTTGCACAAGATGAATCTATATGCATGACCCAAGGTGTCCTTCAGGGTGACATGTGCTTTGCCACAAAAAGGCTTTAAATCTTTAATGGGAAAGTGCACTTTGTTCCTTGCTACGAACACAGTAAAAGGCTTTAAATAATAGCTGTTCATGTGGCCCTGAAAGAGGTTGCCATGTGGCTGAACTCTATAAATCTGGACATTTGCTGAATTGATTTTGCCAAGAAACATACTACAGCTGAAAAATGAGCTGGAGGGATAAGACAGTGGCTGCTTGCAGCTGCCATGCTGCTGCTGCTCTGCAGAGAGCTTTCTTTCTCATTTAAAAAGCATATTAAAGCCCACTGTAGGAGTGGGAAGGTTTTGGGTGGCTTGAAGAATTGCTGGGTGAATCTAAAACACTCTTACTGTGTAGGAACAGGATGAGCATTAACTCAGTCACTGGTGGAGGAGAAAAGAAGAGTTAGATGCCATTGCACAGAACTGTGAGTCCAGGTGGATGTCTGTGATTCATTCCCTCTCTGGTTATGAGCAGGGAGCAGCTGCTGCCTCTTACTTCCAAAGATGATGAACATGGCGTGGGCTTGTTTGTTTATTTTGTTTTTCTGATATGCTGGTGTAATTAAAATGCTCCTTTTGCCAGTAGCATTCCCTTATGCAATACTGGTTATACCAGTATAGATTTACTCAGGAACAAGTAAATCATCACCTTTGTTTTGTTTTGGTGAGGATATTTATGCACAAAAGGACTCAGGCTGGCGACTGGAATTCATACCTGCACTCTTAGAGGTGCAACTTCCCAAGCAGGTGAGTTCTGAGAGCCTTCCAGTGCATTGACTCTGATCCAACAATGACCAGCTTCCCCATGCAACTCTGGAGCCAACAAGATATCTGTGCCTCTGGACACTTACATGTGGGCAATTTTGTTGACCATAGGTGTCCATGTTTGACAAGCCAAACAGCTCCCAGACTGTGTTGATACTATTGATGCAATGCAAATGTAGATTTGACTACATAGTGAATCTTGCATCCAGGTGGACACATACGTGTGAGCACCCAGATATCTTAACCTGGAAGCTGAACTGCTCCCCTGTGTATGACATCAGTGCTTGGAGGAAGATACTCTGTCCTGCTCTATTTCTTCCTGACCATGAGATGATCCTGAGAACATAACCAACACACACCTTCTGGAGGGTGTTCCTTTGGTGCTAGACACTCCAGAATCACCTGGATCTTGATCTTTCTTCACTGTAACTCCTGGCACAAGAGGACTGATTTGGGCAAGAAACCAAAAGATCTTAGCACTTTTGTCTAAGCTATTGCATCAAATGTGCCTAGTAAAGTCTACTAGCACGGAACATCCTATTTTCATTTTACTAAACTCAGTAAGCATTCGAAGAAAAGGGAGTTGCAAGCTGCCTGTTGGGAACTGGTCTTTCCAGGAATTGTTTGGGACAGTGCTTGTTGGCATAGGCATAAACCAGCCAAGGGACTGTGCTAATGATCTAAAAGTATGGCTCATCGAGTTCCACTAGCAGGGAACATTTCCTGACACTGCTTAATCTACTAGAGCAGATGAAGCCAGGAATAGCAAGAACCCTATATTTTCCTCCCCTCCTGCTTAGCTGGTAAGAGATGTATTTCCTTCGTTTAGTATCTTTGGAGGAGCTATTTGTATTCTGGTTCACTTCTTTTCTGTCTCTCACATGACATGGTAGAATATTCATCTTTCATTTTCTCATATCCTTGTTTCTGGGTATAGCTCCTGAATGCAAATTGTATATGTAGTCAGGCAAAGTGAAACTGTCCTGAAAGAAGACTTTGAGAAACCACCTTAGAACAACCTGTCAATCAAAACATGTAATCAGTACAGAAGAGATGCAAGCTCACAGCCAGGTATCTAAATTACCAGCTTTTCCTTCTTCAGTGCTACTTGAACCCCTTGGCAAGAGGGAAAGAAATATATTCAAGTTTTTAGCCAGCTTCCATGCTGTGGTCCATTAGTCTTCTCTGAAATTTCCATCCCTGGCCCATGGAAAGGTATATTTTGGAAACCAGCAGTGATGGACCAGGAAACTAAGAGGAAAAGTGGTGCAGGACTGGCTGTTTCTCTTGAGATAGCTTTTTCCACTAATGTGGAAAAACACCCTCCCATCCATCTTCCAGTGTTTCAGGCTGTTGAGGACTTGTTTCTAGGTCTCTGTGTCCAGTGATATATTCACAGCATGCGATCATTTTTTAAATGCTTTGTGGATGATTTTAGCAGCCAAAATGTGCCCATCGTTCCAGTAAAATAACCTTCTTTATTTCCAGCCAGAGCCTTTTATTTCTCTATAAATATTGACAGGAAGGGTGACTCAAAAGGTAACTGTATCCAGGACTGTTTGCCGCAGTATTACTGCTTTGGATCCCACTGTGGTCACTCCTTACCACCATGTTGTTGTTATGCTTGAAGCTAAAAATGTGGTGAGCCAAGAATGTTTCTTACAATTTATTGTGCTATCTGTAAACCAGGAGATGATGCTCCAATAAAGGGTCTTCAGAGTTTGCTTTATCTGAATATATTTGGATTTTACCTCAGAAAAATACAAATAAACTTGAGAGCAGAGGACAGTTTTGTTGTCAAAGCTGGAGGGTTGAATCAGCTCCTTCCTGCACAGCACGTGGCAGATTACAGTCTCCACTGGGCTTTGAGCCACCAGCAAAGTAGAGCAGTTGCAACAGGAGATCCTGAAGGGCCACCTGTAGGAGAAACCATGCTGGCAGAGAGGACGTGTTTGTTCAGATGCTTCCTTGAAAGTCTGAGTTGCAATTGTCACTTCCCAAATAAACAGAGTTATAAGATAATTCCAGGTGCATTGTGGATGGGATATGTGGAAGTGAATGTGATAACTACAGCAGGACCTCTCCAGAAATGAGAAAAATACTTTGGCTGTGCATAATGGTGGCCTGTGGGATGAAGATGGTTTCAGTCTATTTGTCTGTCACCTTCCCCTGTGATTCTGGCAAATGTAAATAGACTACTTTTCAAGAGAGAAAGGGCTCTACTCTCCTCTCCCCTCACCCTCTTCCTACTGACATTTTTAGCTCTGAGTCTCCAGTCTGCCTTAGGTGACAGTTGCGTTTTGTGGTCAAACAGTTTCTCTCTTTCAAAAGAGAGAAAACATTTGAACACAAAGCACAACATGAAAAAGCTCACAAAAACAAATGCTATTTTCATGAGTGCTTTCCCAAGACCACTACTTCTCCCTTTGCTGCACCTTTGACATCAAATGTCTTGGTTTGAATTAGAACAGAACTCATTCAGTTTGATGATTTTACTTTTTAGCTCAGTGTCTCCTAAGTAGCTGCACTTCCTGAAGTTCACAGCAGATATCCACAGGCAGGCTCTGCTTCCAGCAGGGATAATACTCCACGGTTAAAGTTACCACCAATGTTGGTGGGTGCAGAAAGGCTCTTGCTTATCCATGCTCCTGTGCAGACCAAGGTCAATGCTCAATCTTGTGCCCCACCTTCTGGGTGCAGAAAGTAAAACTCCACACCTGTGGGGAGGAGTGTCCAGGAGAGGTGACCCCAAACTGACCAGTGAGGGATTTCATCCCATATAAGGCATGTTCAGTATAAAGCTGAGGGATCACGAGGATCAAGCTCTCTTTTCTTCAATGGATGGCATCTGAGAAGGACTCTGTTCATTCTGGCTTGGATCCAAATCTGTATGTTCCTGAATTCAGCTCCTGAACCCAGTTCTCATCTGTCACTAGTTCCAGTCTGGGACTAACCCAGTCCCTGCTCCACAGCATCAGTGTTGACAGTGATATAATTGCCACCAGGGAGGTTGGGGTCAATGTTGGTGTTGTATATATTTGTATATATTCAGTTTTATTATTATTTTCATTAAAGCTATTTTAATTTTCTAATCTCTCTCTTATTCCCTTTCTCTTCCCCTTTGGGAAGGAAGACAGGTTAACAGAGAGCATCTGTTACAGGTCTAATGGATGGCCCTGACCCTAAACCTTGACAACAAGGCAGAAATATTTTTGACTAGAGCAAAGGTCAAAGCTGCAGTTATGCAGAGTAATCTTCCTGCTTTTCTTGCTTTCTTATTTAGAAGAGAGTCTGTGAGAAGCTGAAAATACTAATATTTCAAGTGGTCCTGTGCAAGATGTATATGAATACCAAACATGATCTGTAGATCTTGAATTGATGAAATATTCAGTAGTCCTTCATGACATTGATTCAAAATCTTTTTAAGACTGGAAAAGATGGTTATTACCAGACCTTCACAAAACACAGAGCAGAGGCATCTGGTCCAGGGCCCCTTTGTGTCAGTTTTCTAGTGTCTGTTGAACTACAGCATTTTCTGTTAGAACCTGCTCAGTCTTCATTTAAAGTCCCTGGATGATGGAAAATCTGCTGTATATACAGATATGTTGTTGCAATGGTTCATTACCTTTCCCATCAGATGTGTACATCATTTCTAGCCTGAATTGCTTGAATTCATCTCACCTAAATTTAGGTGTTTACAGTGTAGGTGTCTGTGGCTGAGATAATCACCTGACAGGGTATAAAAAAGCACTTGGTGGTGGGATCCATCTGCCCTACGTCATCTGTTTGCTTTGGGATTAGATAAATCTCACCCTACAATCATTGGTTGCATTGGCTGGGAATCTATTGGCAATTTAAGGGCCTGGAGTAGCTAAACTGGGATATAGTTTTCTACTTTTAGGCAAATGCTGCTTGACAGATCCAACATCTGGCTGCTCTTAGCCCCTTCTCCACTGTTCACCTTCACAAGTCTCAGCTCCCAGAAAGAAGCAGCAGATGAGAGTCAAGTAATTTTTTACTGCCTTGGGTAAATTGAAGGGATTAAGATTTCTAAGTCTTGTTACTAGAGCTATTCCCTGAGCTCTTCCAATACAGAACCAGTCTCTGTAAAGAGAAGGCTCCCAGATTGGTCCTGCTAGTGTGCAGGGAGGACTGTTGTGCACATTGTCTGGTTTCTTCCCCTTTTTAAACACCCAGAATTAACGTTTTTCTTCTAAGCATTGCACTGCACTGGGAATGATACAGACGCCCCATCACCAAAGGAAGCTGGGATCACCTGGCAGTGGCTAGGGGTGCTATTCTAAGAAACAAAGTGAAAAAGGAGCAATCATGAATGGCAGTTCACTGCAGTGTTTTCCCACAGGCAGCCTAGAGGCTTTCTGAACTGGATTGGTTTCTAGGATCATAGTGACAAAGTGAGACTTTTTACAATTTATAAATTTCTCTTCCATATGCTTCTCAGTTCTTGCACCTCTAAAAGGCTCTAGCATCCATAGTGTCCTGTGACAGGGAGATCTGTGACTCTGCTCTGCACAAGAGAACTTTCTCCTGGTTTTGAACATATATCCTGCTTCTTTCATTTGATGTCCCCTCATTCATGTATTGGGAAAAAAAACCCAAACCAAACCAACAAACCATGATCAGTTCCTACCTACTTTCTCCCTTGAATACAGGCTTTACTGCTTCTGGATAAGGTCTGAAAGCCAGGCAGAGGAGAAAGGACTTGACTGTGAAATATATTTGATATCTCCACACCTTCTGCTAGACTTGGAGGCCTCAGAGAAGTGAGCATCAGTAGAAGCATTGGTACACACCCTCCCCTGCCCACTACAATTTGTATGCTGACATTTTCCCCAGAGTGGCTATGATATCTAATCACACTTTCACCAGGACAGGTTGTTTTGACAGAAAGACTTGTATGAAACAAGCAGCAAAAGTCACGCAGTGAGGAAAGAAAATGTTTTTCATGGTCCCCACACTGAGTATCGTCTGTGCAACACACACAGAGGCACAGTCTCAACCACAGATCTTATCAGGCCGGACCGTTGACACTGAGAGGTATCTTGCTGTTCTCCTCTATCAGAAATGTGCATGCAGCACTTGTGGAGTTCACAGACTATTTTGGTAAATAATCTCCAGATCTCTGCACTGCAAAAGGTCATGAATTCCTGACTTCTTAATAAGAAACAGGGCTACAAAATGTTACTGGGCAAAGGCAGAAGAAAACAGTGACTGGGGAGTTGCAATGAGACCTGCTTTGGAGCAATGAATGTCCTGGTAGAATCCAAGGTTATTTCTTCTCCAAGGATGGGACATGCAGACCAATAAAGAGAAATTCATCTGTTCTAACCTGACAACTGCTAGGGTTTGTGTCTCTGTACACCAGAGTCGTGACAAGAAATTGGTACGATCAATGGTAAGAAATAGGATCTGCAATCAGGTGTAAGCCTACTGGAGTCTCCTCCATCTCCATTCCTATCCCCACACTGTGAGCATTTGGGAATGAAGTTGGCTTTGCAGCACCTTAAAATGAAATGAAGACATGCAGGGCTGGTAACTGGAAAAGTCTGTGCCTCAAGTCCCTTCTCAGAATGATTAATGTCTGGCTCAGGTTTGTGTGGCTGGTGTGTTACCTTAAGGCCTAAAGGAGAGGAAAGCTGGGACTGTTTCTGAGACATCCTCTCCTCTGCTTTCTGAGGTCCCCAACTTGCGTGTCCCCTGGCAGCCAGATGCAGACAAGGCACAGGGAAAGGATGACCACTTCAGAATCTGGATTCTTCAGAGGTTGACTAGACAGGAGATGCTCAACATATAAGTCTATCTCCCTGCACCTGTGAAAGAAGAGGAATGAGGATTTCAGCATGACTATGACTACAGCCATGCTCAGGCAGCCAGCCACGTGTCTTGTCTGGAAATACCAACACAACACGTGGTCTTCCAGGATCTAGCTCTTGTGGGAATCTCAAAATGACCAGCAAAAAAGAAGCAAAAAGATTCTTCTAAAGAGTCTTTCTTTTTAAGCGAGGGAAAATTATGATCTCTTGTCCTATTTGATACTGACTTCTAAGTGACTGCTCCCTCCCCCTAACACCGTGCATCCCCCTGCGGATTGTCAGATCAGACTAGATGATGATTAGAGGCAGGAGGGGAAGAAAAGAGAAACAAAGAAAGACTGTCCCTGCCCAGCTTACAAAATCTTTGCACCAGGGCTGGGGATTGGTGTCAAATACTGTGCTGTTCCTGCAGGAACCAAAACTGTGGTCCCAGACAGGAACAAATCTTCAGTGACTGCACAAGCCCTTCACATCTGAGTTGGTATTTGAATTAAAGCATGAGTGGGGAGCTGGTAGAGATCAGGGGGGTAGTGGGGAGTGGCAGATAATTTATGGGTAAGGTCTTCAAAAGAGCTCTGTTCCCATTTGGGACAATGGGAGCTACTGGGGGCTTCAACATGCTCTTGCCAATCTGGTCACGTAAGCACAAACTCCCCGATTTGGTGTATGAAGAATACCCTTCAGTCTGACACTGACCTCTAAAACAAATAGAGTATTGCAGCACGCTGATGCCCCATTCATCACCGGGTGACAATGGGAGCCAGGGCCCGTGAGCAAACAGCATTTCATTCAGGGAAGGGCTGAATTGCTCTGAAACACTCCTTGCAGTGCTGCTGGTACCAGCTCCGCGCTGCCCCGTGGGCACGCTTCTGCACCTGACCCAGATGAAAGCCCCTGGGAGGCCTCGGGGTGCCATGGCACCCTGGGGAACCCTGTTTCACAGCATGTGGTTTGGTTGAGCTGCAGGGTGGGGCAGCCAGAGCATCCCTGGGAGGGCCAGGGAAGGATGAGGACGTTGAGGCCACAGGCTCTGCCAGAAGCAGTGTGCCACTTCGCAGGAGGTGTCTTCTCACTCTGGGCTGAGCCAAGGAGTAGTGCTGTCCTGGAGGAAAAAAAAGATGCCTGAGGGGCTCTGGGTGTGATCCTCTGTGCACTGATGGAACACACCAAGGACTGTGAGTGTAATACAGCTGTGTTGAAAGGTGAGGAATGAACAGTGGTAGGGAGCTGGGCATGAAGCCTAGCTGGCCATGTTCTGTCACTGCCAGAGGGGTAGGTAGGCATCTGTAAACAGACCAAAACAGGGACACTGGTACCTCACTCACTAACTATGGTGGCTTCGCCATTGCAATCATCAGCTCCAGGATGAGTTTTCTCCAGCTATTTCTGCTCTCCACAGATCTTTTTGTTGCTGTGCCTATGCATAAGGGCAGAGGATATGACTGATGGTAGAAGAAAATCACCATCTCAGGCTTCAGGGGAAGGCAGTGGGACCATGTGTTGGTCCTCTGTAGGGACCCAGGCCAGAGGAAATCCTTCTTCTCTCTCCCAAAGCCAGGCTGGGTTGAGCACTAAAACGTGAAGGTGCATATGCTCACTTTTTTTTTCATTCACATTCTCCATCAATGGTTAATTCCTCTTGAATGAGCCTTGGACTAGCTGGTGATTGTGTTTGCTGGTCACGCATCTAGATCACAAAAGCAAGCACAACTCTACACATGTTCCTCATAAGGACCTCTGCAAATGACCAAAGTGCAGATGCCGTGAGTCACTCCCATGTGCAGGTATTAGCGTGAAACGTGCAGGCACAGAGATTCCTCGAGCAAATCTCCCCGTGTACCTACAGATGTGTACATTCACACTTCCAACAAGCCCAGTCTTTTCTAAGCAGGCATCAGGCCTGAGAGAAACACTCTCACACATTTTTTCGAGGGTGTTGTTTCAGGGACTAATTCTGCCAGGGATTTGCTGCTCAGAGAACACGGTCTTGCTCCGGAGCCTGGAAGATTGCAATGTGCAACATTATCTTTCAACAGACATCTGTGTTAACAACTGAAATGAAATGATGGCACATTAAAAACTTTACAGTGCTGTTGCAAAACACTTGCCAAGAAAAAAAAAAAAAAAAAAGAAAAAAGTCACCCCCACCCCCCCCAAGCTGCTGCTGTAGGTTACGCTGAATTATGCCCAAAATAACATAGCCAACATTACTTGGAAGCAGACACATGGTCGCTAGCAAATCTAATTATCTCCTGGAAAATAAACCAGCAGTGCCTGTGTGAAAGGCTCAGGGGTGAGCGTAGGCATTGTCCCAGCATTCGGGGTAATGATACATGGATTTGTGATTTTGTGAAACCGCAGCTCCCTTGCCAAGTGCGCAGTTGTCTGATCATGTGAAGATCACCTACCTAATGCTGGCTTGGCCTGCGAGGGATCTCAAATAAAGCAAGTGAGGGAGGCACTGTGGGAATTCATGTCTTGATTTCCCAGCTCACTGTTCTGAGAGGGATGGTGTTAGGAGGGTGAAAAACCTCAAGGCAAGTTATCTGATTGATCATGGTTGTTTCAGCATCTTTGGTGCTGATAGGTGATACCTGCATCTTCCTTCTCCTCTGAGCTGTGCCTGGGAGGTGTCTGTCTCCAGGAAAGCACAGGGAGAGTGGGTTCCCAGCATAGCTGGCTGGTGGGTAGGATACAGACAGACCTACCACTGGTGCTAATCCTGCAGGGTCAGCTACATAGATGGAGCAGCATCACTGTGGCTGCTTAGGTGGCACAGAAAAGCCCAGATAGTGGACATTGAATTAGGGACCAAAGGCATGGCCTCTGTTCTGGAAACCTCTCTGAGCTCTAGTGACATTTGAAATGCTTGAGGGCATCCCACCTGAATGAGATTAAATGACATGGGATGCCTGCATCTGGAAGCTGAATCTTACCTCACATCAGATAAGTCAGAAATGGTTTAACTGACCAAAGAAAGGTGTCTACCCTAAGGAACCTGAACAGCACAGTAGCTTCTTAGCTTTATTAACCACTTAGCTCTTCTTCCACTACAAAGGGAATTTAGGTGCCAGATCATATACAGACACTTAGATGTAGGTGCTCATTTAATTTAATCTGTGACTATTTTAATCTCAGGGAATTGCTGTTGGTCTCAACAGCATGAATAGCTATGAACTAGACTTGCAGAGGTGATCACAGCATGCAGAGCTCATAGCAGGGGTAATGCTGCACCAGGGAGGACACCATACCTGGAGGAAGATATATTCATAGTGGAGCTACTGAACAGCATGTGCTGAACAGCTCACTCCCCTTGCAGGTGTATCCCAAAGAGTTACAAACAAACCACAGAGAAGATCCCTAACTCATTTCATCCCTTCATAAATGCTCTCTTGCAAGAGCCACACTTTGCCCAACACCAGCCACAATGTTATTTCTCAGGATTTTTTTCCAGGGTTATTTCTTCAGCATTTTCTGATAAACTGGGATAAGAAGAACCCTTGTGGGAAAGGTGTGGTTGGCTGAGTGAAAAAAACATCCCACTGCTATTTGAAGCGTTGCTATCAATGTCTGTGAGTTTTATCCTCTGAATACTTAACATGTGAGAAGCCCCAAGTACAGTGAGTGTGGCTTGCTATTACAGCAGAGAACAATATTGTCTCTGTGGGCAAGATTCAGCATTTTGTGCTTCTGAGAAATTCAAAGTACTGCCAGAAGCTCTCTGACTTGAGCCTGGAAGTTGCTGCATTCTGAACTATCAGCTGTGAGATTCAAGTGCTCTGTTTGTTTGCTCTGTGCCATGATCCATGTTCTTTCTTAGGGGATGTTGTGTTCAGCCCATCTCCTGGCCTCTGGTCTATTTTGCATTAGCAGAGCCATGCTTTCAGACTTAATCCCTTGACCAAATTTCTTGAGCCCTCCTATTTTTTTGGCTTGTGCACCAAAGGCTCAGTTTAACCTTTTGCAATAATGAAACACTCCCTGGGATAATGCCTGAAGTCTCTGCCCGGTTAGCAATTATTTAAATACTCTGTTATGAATAAGATCAAAGCCTCCTCTTATTGAAACACTTCATTCCCGATGCCAGAAGTTGTCACCGCATGACAAATGGATTGCCTGTTCCCTTCTCACAAGTGTGTTCTAACCAGACAGGGCTGGGCAGCCTGTGGGATGGGGAGTTTAATTAATAACAATATTTAATTTCTACAATGAAGCACTTTAGGGGAGGATGAAACTTGCAGCAGCTGCTGTGGTGCAGATGATGCTCCTGCCTCCGGTGTCCGGCCGAAAGCGGCTCCAGCAGCTGCACAGACCAGGGCAGCATGCACTGGCTCCATTGCACAGCTCCAAGAGTTGTCTGAAATATTTCAGACAGGCCAATTTTCTTCTTTTTCTTTTTTTTTTTCCCCCCTCTCTCTTTTTTTTTCGCAGCTACTGAGCAGAGTAAGTGTCGTTCCTCCAGCTGATAGTAGCTATGGAAACCGTGACATCACCGCCGACATAGCGATACAGAAAAATTCAGATGGCAGGGGACTGGTTGCTAGGAGAGCTCCACTCAGGAAAGTCATCGGGCAGGCAGCCAAGGGACCAGAGTCTGCTGAACATGTTGTACTTCACCCTGGTGATTTTACCCTCCTCCCCCTATTTTCCCTTTCACATGCAAAGCTTCTCTCTTTTTTTTTTTTTTTTCCTTTCTTTTTTTTTTCTTCACTATATTCAACCTGAAATTATCTCAGAGATTTTGACAAAAGGCTAATGAGCTGGTCCACTAGCTGGATGTTACCACAGTGTGTGCACAGGTCAAGAAAGAAAACCACATACTGTACTTACCACCAAAGAAAAGCCACCTTCATAGCACCTGAGTTATTATAAATGTGCATTTTGGATCACTTTTGGGCAAGAGTTTTCCACTAAGCTTTATGTATACACAAATTAGTGGAAAAATCTCTGACCAAAAATCATCAGAAATGAATGATGTGAACCACGGATGAGTTGTAACCTCTTATTGTGGGTAAAACCTTGTATTGCGACTGGTCTGAATTTGGGAACTGGAGTGTTTTCCAGCAGTCTGAGTCACACCTGGTTTCTGGAGAGCTGACGCTTCTCATGTGGTGGTTTTGGACCACTGGTGGTCAAGGAAAACACAAGGCAAGTCTTATAGTGACTTGTAGGTGTTGGTTTTGATTAGACCAAAATTGTTTTATTGGACCAAGACAGTTAGAAAAATCCATGCACAAAAGAAACCCTTCCTCAGGCTCTGAGAGGATTTGGTGAGGCAGCTTGTTTGCTCATTCCAGCATTTTGGTTGGCCTAATAGAGGATCTTGGACACAGATCTGCTCATGTGCTGGCACATGCATCTCCTTTGCATATACTTGCAATAAACACATAACTCTTATGTCCATGCAATAGATTCAGGGGTTCAGGTTTAAATCTGAGTTTCTACGTAGGTAGAAATAGAGACATATATAGATTTTTGTTTTCTCTTTCTTCCAGACCGAAATGTAAACTACAGAGGAAGTTGTCCAAGTAGATTTTCACATGACCACCCAAGTGCTAACAAATGACAAGATCTCAACAAAGGCAATATTCATACTGAATAGTTAACTGACCAAGCAGTGAAGTGGTGTTGGGGACCTTAGGCTAGGAATTTTTAAACAAAATTATTTGGTAGATTTTTTTTTTTTTTTCAGAAACTGGGTGTACAAAAATCTTAGAGTGTAACTAGAGAAGGAAACAGAAAAAAAAATTTTAAAACCCCACCACACACAGAAAAACCCACAAAAAAACCCAAACAAACAAAAAACTCCACAACAAACATAAACAAGAAAGCCATTGAATAACTTGCTCTAAGAAAGCCTCCAATTCTTGAGATATGCATGTGCACTCAGCACACCCCAGCCACCCACACAAACCCAGCCACAGTCTGAAGATGCACACAAACATCACATGAAAACAAAGTTATTTTCATGTTTTTGAACCAAGTTGTGACCTAGTAAAAACCAGCTAGTATGTTCCACTCCAGACACAGCTGTGATTTAACTAATTCATGCTTATTAAATGCCCAGGGTTATAATGTATGTTAGATGCTGAGATCTTCTTGACCAAGGCAGCATAAGTTTGACTTAAGAAGAGATCTTCTGGTGTGGAAGGATGTGCACTGTAAGTGCAGCTCACTGCTGTGTGTATTTCACTTTCTTGTGCTGATATCCCCTCCAAGGAGCCTTCCTTGTCCCACCTGCAGCAGACCTTGCCTACTTTGCCTTGGAGATCCATACTTCACAAAATGAGCTTTAGAACACCTCTGAGTTGGATGCCTCACTCACACCAACATCTAAACTCAAACATCTTCATTTACTAAAAGCTACTCCTCCAGGAGCTTCACAGCACTGTTATAATACTGGCTTAGTAACACATTTCTGACTCAATATATCAACTATAAATTGAATGGTGTGTTTGCTGGATGACTCCTCATCGGGCAGTAGCTGGATTTATATCACCTTTTGGGAAGAAGATGGGATAGACTTGGAGAGCTGTGCCCTTCCAGTGCAGTCAGAAAAAGATTTGTCATCATCTTCCAGTGGAATGAAAAATAAGAAATGAAAGCCCTGATTTAGAATGAAGATTTCCCATTGGACTTCATCAACAACTCTGTGTGGTGATGAGCATGGTCATTCTAACAACCTTTTTTTCTTCCTCTTGCTTAATGTGATGATTGTGTTGACAACTGTCTTCCCTTTTGTTGGAAGGTGTGTGTATTTCTATGGGATCAGTCCATTGTTTTCCTAGCTTCCCTGTAGGGCACGCAAAATACTTTGGACAAGCTGCTGCATATTTCATTGTCATTTTAGAGTAATTAGCAAGGACTATTCTTCAGTCACCAAAAAAGTTAACCAACAGCCTCTTTTAATAAATATAACCATAACAGGATTTGAACTTGCCTCCCCTAAAATAAGGTAGGCATTTTACTATCCATTAGAATTCAAGATCTTTGGCTATTTTCCATGGGAATTTAAAGGCATTAAATTAGCTGCAGGGGGGGTTCACTATTGTTCCCTAAATGTAATAGGAGCAGATTTAAATTTACAAGGGGAAAAGCTAATAATTAAAAATTGAACATAAGGGCTATAAAGTACAAAATAGGTTCCCTTGGATTGGCATAAAAAAAAACTTCATGAGAAGTGGGGCTCCTGCCGTGTTATGCTTTTCTAAAATGACTTAGAAAAGGTTGTTTAAAGGTGGGTTTTGTTGCAAATTAATTGCTTGTGGCTTCCATGGATCTTATAGCCTATAAAGATGTCCCCATTGTGGTTTCTGTTGATTATTTCATTGAGGGTTTCCCCCCTTCTTGTTGTAACCAAAATCACACACAAATGAATCGGAGTGTGGGTGAGTATGTTGTGAGAGCTGCTAATGCCCCAGATCTGTCAGACCATGAGCACTCAGCACACAGATCACAGCTGCCTCCAGTTCCCTCTCAGATTTCATGCATTTGCCCCTTTTCCACACAATGTCCCATGGGCCACTGGCAGCCACTCAGCCCAATATGTATCACAGTACCCATCTGCATGAGGTCTGCAGGTCACAGGGCTGTGGTTCATGATTTATCTGTGTGAGCCCTGACAGTAAAGAAAACAAATATTCCTCCCAGGGGTCTTTTCAGACTGGAAAAAATCATTGTCCTGGTCTGTTTTCAGCCCTTGACCACTGAACCCGTGACATTGTGGCATCCTAGTGTTTTACTTTGGGAGATGGTAGGGACTGGGAGCAGTTGATATTACTGTAGTTTTGTGAAGTCCACGTGATAGAGTTGTACCTGGGACATGAACATTTGGGCCAATAGTTTGACTGAAAACTCAGGCACCAGAAAATAAAATCTGGAGGATGGTTGCTGGCAATGCAGGACCTTCCAGCAACCCAGCAGAGGATGGAGAACTACAAAGGGAGATCATCACCACTTGCCTTCTCCACCAGTAAGTCCAAAGATGCAAGTGATGTGAAACTCCAGCAATCCTCCCTGTCCATGCAGAAATGCCACCATCCTCCAGCACCCCCTCACAGGGAAAAAAGGCCAAGAGAAAACCTTGTTCTTGATGCATTTCTCCTGCAATGGGATTTTCCTTTCTGTAGTTTACCCTGTCAATCCAGATACCTCCCTTCCTAGAAGCACCCGTTGTTCTCATCTTTTCAATCCTTTTTTTTTTTTTAATTAAATAATTAAACAATCTATTTAATCTATTAATCTCCTTATATTCCCCTTTTCTACCAGCTTGTTATTGTTCTCATGATTTGCAACTTCCAATCACTACAGCACCTCTTCTGCTTTTATTTCTGACTCTTGCCACTTCTGTCAAATAAGCAGTTCAATGATGCTGCCTTCTAGGACCATCCTGCTTCATTCCCTAGTTCTCCTTTTATACTGAATTATTTCACTCCTCTATTTTTTTCTCTGGTTAGACTGAATTTCCTCCTACCTTTTCACTTCTTGTCTGTTTTCAACTAGGCAATATAAACTCCAGGTCTTCTGGGACAGCTAATCCCATATGAAGAACATCACCTTAGTCTATTGGTGAGAAGGTTATGAAATGCCTATGGGGAAAAGAGAGTTATTCAGGCAGCCACTCTTGTGGCTTCTACAGCACTTCATACACAAGAATATTTTTGAAGGGGATAGTAATTTTAAGCCTATAGAAAAGCAGAAAATGGGATACAAAGTCGGGTGGGGTAACCAAGGGTAATCCCCAGAATTTACTTGCATAAAATAAGGGTGCTTATAGAAGGGTTTGCATTGGAGCTAATCCCTTTGGGTGCAGATATGTTTGCTAGCCTGAAGGATGCTATGAGACAGCCAATGTTAGTCAGGTCACTCATGACTAGTATTGTGCTAGGTCTCCTACTGATCTCATAACAAAAAGGGGCTGAGTAAGGAACAGGATGCTTTTTGCTCAGTGTGTGTGAAATCTTTGTTCCCCTGCTTTGGCAGGGACTCTCATCTTGTTTAGCACTCCTCTGAAAATGAGCTGTTTAAAAATATGGGTTTCCCTTGTCTTTTTGGAGAAGGACAACAAAAAGTTTAAAGATTTTCAGTCTCAGCTTAAATTCCAAGAGAAGGAATGAAGGGATGGGAATCTGTTATTTACCGTTACGTTGCTGATATATATATCAACATATACGACTAAGTGCCACAGTCTGGGCTCAAAGTTTACCATCAAGAACAGATAATCTCTGAATACAGAAGAAAGTTTCAACCAGATCTCTTGGTCCCTGGCACAAGGTGTTTGCAAGAAAGTAAGGACTGCAAAGTTGGTGCTGTTCTCAATACCACTGGCAGTTTGCATGGCTGAAGGTCTGTTTTGCAAGAGATTCTTTGCTCATTAAAATTAGCTTCTGCCCTTTCTCCCCAGCACGCTAATTAATAGCTGTAGATGTTGTAAATGGGTGGAGGGGGAGTGACATGTGTTCGGGTTTTAGCAGAACTTTCATGTGTTGAAATATTTGGCCAGTTAAGAGGTGACAGAAGATCAGATTAAAGGCTATATTTGAAACATTTTCAATGACACTGCAGTTCAAAAGAGCAATTCAGAATGACCTCTAGTGCAGACATCCCTGTGTCAGCCAGAGAAGCTCTAATTCACCACTTAACAGCAACTGCTTTTTTTCCATTGACTGGGCGGCGATCAAGAATCCGGTGACCCAAGGTTGTAGTAAGTCTCAGTTTCTCACTGTTTCTTGAATCCTGGTTGCATATTCTGAGCATTAGTGTCTCAAGCTCATCTTCACCTGGACTGTCTACTTGGATGAGCAGGGTGGTAGAATAGTCAGTTTGATTCAGAGCAAGACAACTTCAGCCTAGGAAGTCAGCAGACAGGGACATTGTTCTGGTGTCGCCCATGGGCTCCTTGGGTTGCAATTTCTCATTTCAGGGACTCAGTGAAGAAAGTCACCTGACACCCCTTTTGACTTCACACAGGTCCTTGTCACATTACCAGCAGCAGATGAGTGGACACAGTGAAGCCACCAGCCTGCATTCAAACCATCCATTCCCAACACATTGGACACTTCCAAACTCATGACCAGTGTGAGACTCAGCGAAGGCAATTCTTGGACAGAAAAGCCTGGGATGATTCCACTTCACAAAGTGTTTCAGTCAGCAGCCAACCAGGCTCTTAGTGAGTATTCAGCATTTTACTTTTAAATACAGAAATAAATGTCAAAATTCCCACGATCTTCAAAGGGAGACTATAGCCCTGGATCTGTATGTAAGGCATTACTATTAAATAGAAATACTTACTGGGTTCTGTTACTGGTGAGATTCAGAGTTTTATTTTTAACCTCTGTATTTTATTTCATTTTACCTCAATTTGGATCTGCAAATAAACCTTTATTCACAGAAAGAAAGAAAATCTGTTCCAGGACAGTTTAACCAATGGTTCTTTCCATAGTATGAAAATGCAGAGGTTTGGATCAAACTGTATTCCTAAACACAGACCTGGGAAGGGAGGGGTGGCAGTGAACTCAATGCTACTCCACAGCACTGATCCCAGTTCCAAACCTAATCATTTTCAAATGTTGCAGATTGAATCTCTGCTGAAATGGAGAGGTGGGGTTGTTGGGGAAGAACCCAGCCAGAAAAAAACAGTTGATGTGATCAGGTGAAGCCCTGCTGGGAGGGAAGGGGAGGCAATTGCAGTGCTCTCTGGCATGGCTGCAGCTGCAACCGACGTGGGAAGGGGTTGGCAGAGCAGCAGTTTGCACAGGTCACTCTGGAATCCAACCCTCGTGAAAGCACCGAGCCGTGCCTGCCAGGCTGCCTTCAGCCCTGCATGTGAGCATGGGATCCGTGGATGCTCCTGAAGCCAGCAGCTGCATCCAGAGCTGGCTGCCTTCCCCCAGGGCCTTCCTCACCTGTGCACATTCTTCATCACAAACATGAACTGCAGACCAGGATCCTCAAAGGGGTTGCCAGCAACTGCAGGCTGATTTATGAGTTGCTGTCAGATGTGATGTGATAGAAGGAGGTTTGCTAGCTTCCCAGGGAGACCAGGTGGCTCTGAAGAAACCTCTCTAGGTCAGGGCTGTTGGTGATAAGTGCCCTTGGCTAGTTATAGCTTGGAAATTTGTACTTTCTGCAGCTGAACATCTGAAGGAACCTGAGACTGAGAGGAAATGGATGAGTGGTGATTCTTCATGACCTTGTCTTTTGCAGACAGGAGCCGGATTGCTGGGGGGCAAGTTATTCCCTAATTGAGCATTACTGGCATTAGTGCTGTAGCTGACCCAGCAGGCCCAGTTAGGGGCCGTGACCATGTTCAGCCACATGAAACAAAAACAAAGTCATCATCTGCATTTTGAAAGACAGTGGTAAATACAGTGAGCAGATGTGAGGATGGGGGCGGAGGGAAAAGCTTCTCACTTTCCTCTGAAGCACCTGCTTGTGGTCACAGCTGTAAGTGGAGTGCCTGACCCAGTGATGGCTCTAATATAGTCATTTCTTTGTGTATGGACACCAGCCAGCTTCCCCGGGTCAGCAGTCAGCAGCAGGATGTGCAGAGCACAGAGCAGAGGGAGAGGCAGGAGCCTTTTGTGTGACTACCCACTTATCTCACTGGAGAGCAGAGTACACACCCAGAGCAAGGTAAATAAATCCTACCCCTTGTCCATGAATGCATCTCAGGGTCAATGCCAGAGTTAAGGTTTCTCAGTACCTCTGCTGAAAAGCTCCAGATCAGCTTTGCAAGCAGGTTGGGCAGATGGCACCCAGCTGAAGGACTCTGTGGCACTATTTGTCATGGTGAAGAGCCATCAGACTACAAGCAACTTTACTGGCTTGTTGCAGCCCTGGTATTGCAAGTGGCAAGGTCATATGCTGTCTCCTCTAACCCTGTTCACATCTCAGGATCTATGAGATGCTACGAGAGTTCCCTTTTTATATGGCATGGCTTGTGAGCATCTGCATTTGTCACTCCAGCTGTGTGTCTCGTGCCAGGTTTCAAGTCTGTGATAGTTCTCTTTGGTTACCCAGGAAGACCAGGATCCTTCTTGGCCAAAATTCCCTCCCTCAGGTGTGACCACAATTTCCATTCTGTTTTTGGTTTGAATTCAGCATTCAGACAACCTTTTAAAGAGCTACCTTTTTCTTGGTCTCCCTCTCTTCCTCTTTCTTTACATTTTCATTGGAAGAGGCCAAGACTTTCCACACACTGACCCAGGCATTGATATGGATCCAGGTGATTGCACAGGGGTCAGACCTACAGCAGGTAAACACCAAGCCCAGGTGACACAGAAACATTCTCAGCACAGAAATGGTAGGAGAAAATGCTCTGTTTAGTTTGTCTAAAAGTGGGAGCTTTCCTCCCAGGGAAACTTTTCTTCCAGAGGCTGCTAGAAGAGTCATTTTTGCTGCAAGGGTATTGGTGCATCCACATATTTGCATCTGTGCATAAATGCCAGTCATGCAAAAAAACCCCAAAATACTCATAAAAAAAACCAACCAACCAAAACAAAACAAAAAAGAAGATAAAGACTCTCCAAAAACTGAAGGATTCTCCAAAAACCCATCCTAACCATCCTTGCCAATTTATACTGCCCAGCTCTGCTTTGTGTAAAGGCCCTAGGGATCCCTCTGAAAAAGGGAATAGGGGCTTCCATGGCTACATCATCCTGCACTCCCATCAGTGCTCACTCACAAGGAGACAGAAGGGAATCGCTGATGCCGAATTGCTCAGCACCAGCCCTGGCAGTGGAGGGCAGGGGGCAGAGCTGTGCCAGCCGGTGAGCAAACCCAAACACCCTGGCGCTGCCAGGAGAGGAGCTGCTGCTTTGCCACGCTGCTGCCTGAGCGAGCCAAGCCTGTCAAGGATGAATCCTGGCACGTTCCCCTGCTCATGTCCCTCCGAGAGGGCGAAGGACGCTTGGCTGGCTGAGCCACCCCTCCTGAGCTCACGTGGAGCACGGGGTGGCCACGGCGAGTCCCCGTGGTGTCCCCGTGGCTGGCAGGGCTGGATGCCACCGTCTCGCCGCTAATAGGATCAGGGCTGGGAGGGGGGGGAGGCACCCAGGGTGGTTGCTCTGACGTCGGCCCCGTGTTTCTCCGCCTGAGGAAGAGTCAGCTCATTGCAGGGCATGTGAGCGAGAAACCCGAGCTGCTGCAGGAGAGCTGGATGCAGCACAGCAGGGGAAGGGAGAGCAGCCAGGCTTCCCCCGGGTCCTAGCTGCCTTTTGCCGCGGGGTTGGCCGCTGGATCTATTCCATGCTGTCCTTCGGCAGAAATCCCCCCTCAGAGAGGTTTGCAGGGCACTGCGAGTTAAACTCGACTCCTCCTTGGCCCCTTGCCCACCGCAGAGTTCAGGCTGTGAGTCAGGGAGCGGGGAAAGAAGCCAGGGATGCAGTCATGCCACGGGGGAGAGAGGAGGGGGGCACTCCGGAGCCTTCCTTACTCGGCAGCGGTGGTGGGAGGTGATTTTTATCCGTGGGAATTGCCCTTCGAAATGTTGCTGTGGGGTCCTGCAGTACTAGAGACTTGGGCGTTGCTGCAAGGTCGGGGCACAGGGCAAGGCACCCCAACACTGAACATTAATACACAGAAAAATCCCATCCTTCACTGTGTGTGGGAGCACCGTGGCTTCTCCAGGGTGCTAAAGATAGCTCATGTGCTTTACATCAGCTGGCCGGTGTCATCTGGTCCTACGAAGGGGACACACAGACCAGCTGGATCTCCCAAGCCCTTGGCTCACCTCAGTAACCAATCTTCTTCACGTGGCAGCTTTGGAAAGGAGAAGGAGATGTTGCAAGCCGCTTAAACACATTCCCCTGGGACTGGTTGTGAATAACCAGCTTTTGGCTGCTCTGCCTGGGACCAGCTGGAGGTCCTGAGGGAAGTCACAGTCTTGTAGCAAATGCCTAGCTGTGCCCTTGCTCCTGTGGGTGCTAGGTAATGGGGAAAGGACTAGATAGTTGTTTTTGGGAGCACCCTTTCCAGAGCTAAATAAGTGATTTAATTTTGTTGGGAACAGTCATTTTAGCAGGGCCTGTGGTGACAGGACAAGTGGGAATGTTTTTAAACTAAAAGAGGGTAGACTTAGTCTGGATATAAAGAAGACATTTATTACACTGAGGGTGGTGAAACTGGCACAGAGAGATGGTTGATGCCCCATCCCTGGAAACATTCCAGATCTGGTTGGCCCAGGGCACTGAGCAACCTGCTCTAGATGAAGATGTCCCTGCTCAGTGCAGGTGGGTTGGACTAGACAACCCTTAAAGGTCCCTTCCAACCTAAAGCATTATATGATTCAATGATTCTATGAAGTGCAGCTTGGCCTGTTTTCTTTAAATCAGGGAAGGAGACATAAGTGCAAAGCAGAGGACCAAGAGGTGAGACCCACCCATGGCAAAGCAGAAGGTTTTGTGCAGAGCAGAGTGGCTCCTGGCATGGGCAGGGAGCTTTGGAATTGACCCACATAACATGGTCTTAAGGCATGAATCGGATCCAAGTGGGGCTTGACAGCAAGCTGCAAATCAAACCCATACATTTGGGCCATGGAGCTGCTTCAAGACTCACCAGCTTTGCCTTAAACTGGGACAATCTGCAGTCCTGACTCCCTTCATGATGCTCCTTTTAGAGAGAATGCTGCATCCCTCTCCTAAATCACAGAAACCAGGGATGCTGGCATCTGCTTGGATAATTTGGCTGACTGAGCATGACTTTGATTCATTTATTTTTTGAGAGGGAAATATGTGGCTCAACTGGAGACTAATTCCTTCCCTCTCCTGAGATTGTCTTTAATAGCTAAATCGCATCTCTCTTGCTCGCTCTCATACCTCTGGTTACAATTGAATCAATTCCTTGTTTATAAAATGCCTGTGTTTGTGTACCATTGACAAAATAAAACCTGTATTCTATTTTCCTGCCAGATCTCAGCAGCATTAGTCTTTGAGGAAAATGTTCATTTTATTTTGTGTGCTTCTCACTCTCCAGCTGCAGGAAAGATGCACCTTTAGAGAAATGGGAAATGAAGTCCAGAGTGAGATACACTACTTGCATTAAATAATTCAGGTCTTGACCTAAACCCATTTTTCATTCAAACCAGAATGCAAATACACATGATTTTCAGAAGCTGATAGCTGGAGCTGAACTTGAAACAGACAACACAGACATCTCTGTCACAGATACAGGGCCTAAAGATCTGCCTTAATAGCCATTTTTTAGGTGTCTGCTGTCCTCCCACATCCCTCTTGCTGAGATTAATTTTCTCTCACCTTAGTTATCTGATGGTGCAGAGAGTCCAAACTCTTTCAGGTGGAGCAGCAGAATAGCATGAAGCAATCTCTGCTTGCAGGAGGGAGTCCTCTGATCTATTTTGAGTGAGAAGAATCACACCAGGACCTCACGGACCTTTAAGGTGACCTGGAGGTAACTTGCTTTCATGAAGATATTCATGAAGATATTCATTGGTCCAAAAATGCCACGACTTGGTACTGGAAAGCACTGCATAGCTCCATCTCATAGGCACATGTGAAAGTGGGGCAGCTGGGACTCACCATGCACAGGGTATGGAAGGAGGACCTGAGATGCTCCATTAGAAGGACCCAGAGTCATGTGTCTGTGCAACACTGCAGATGGGCCTCTCAGTTCCAAAGACTTTCAGGTTTAGACTGAGACCAAGAAATAAAAAAAAAGGTATGTCTATTTCTTTTCCAATGTCAAAGTAACACCGTGTGGTTTAATCAGATCATCTCCATGTTCTAATGGCAGGCTGGCATGCCAGCTTCTCCCACAGCCAGGCCAGTCACTCTTGGCAAAGACAGCTCAAGTTTTGGCTCTCCCATTCAACCTTTGGCCCTCAACCTTGTCACGCTTTGCTGCTGCAAGTAATGTTCCCAAGGTTGAGGGTAAGTTATTGCCTTAACACACTGGTCCCCGAGGCTTTGCTGTCACCAGAGACCTGCCTGGCATGGTCATTCTGTCCTAGGTCCTCGTAGAAGGAAGCAGGGATTTTGAAAAGAAAAAGGAGTGCACACACAGAGCTGTTCTGGCACAACCATGACGCTTCTAATTCACATCCTCCGTTTGTTTGAAATAACATCCTCATGTAGACAAGCTGTAAATTCAGCTCTGCCAAGTTAATCCCTGCATTTCTTAATGCTCATCAGACAGAGTTTGCTCCTGGCTTTCTGGCTCTGAGAAGAAGCCTCTACCAGGTTTTCTGTACCTTGGGTTACTTGATAGCCAGTCATGTCAAGGTATTTCTTCTGTGAAGTAAATTAAAAAGAAAACAAACCACAACACTTCCCATGCTGGGCTGTAGGCTGCAGAGAGCAGTCTAGGGCATTTTTTACTGACCAATGGTGGTTTGAACTGCCCTGGGGGTTGGTGAAATACAACGACTAGGTGGTTGTGGGTTAGAAGAAACAGAGTTAGAAGCAGCAACAGGGAGCCTCCCGCACGGGAAATGAGAAGGACGGTGGTTACTGGTTGCAAGGTGTCACACTAGGCAGGGAGCTGCTAAATGCCTTTAATTGCTTTCAGCACGCAGTCCTTGTGTGGTGGGTGCACCTTTTACCTCAGCAGCTGGTAACCACCAGCAGGGCTCGCTCCTTGCCAGGAGGGACTGTGCTGCAGCTGTAGAGACTGGCTGGTAATTGGTCTTAGTGTGAGCGAGTTTGAAAAGTGCCAGTTCATTTAAAAAACAATACCCCAAAAGTCATGAAAATGAGCCTTATCTTCAAGCTGATGGAATGTGTAGCTATTTTTACCTCAGCATACCTAATTTTTGTATGTAATCTAAGGTAAACACACCGCAAAGAGAAGGCAGAGCAGTTCCAGGCAGCAGCAAACTGTGCAGAGGCAGCTCCAAGGAAGGGATAATCTTTCCCTTCTCTAGTTTGTTTGGAAAGAAAATTAAACTTGCTTGTTCTTATTGTGTGTTTGCCCATTGTACTAAGTACAGCTTTTCTGCAGTCCAAATCAGTCTATAAATATATTCACTTGCTTTTGCTGCTTGCTTGAATTTAAGTGATTAATTAAAAAACACCCCGACTATCTCTGCCAAAAGAACATTTTCAGCTGAGTTTTGCTGTGAGTGAAATGAGCTCTGTATTGCAGTGAAGAAGAGACTTTATTTCTAGTTCCTTTGAACATTCATGGTACAACCTGTGCAGAAGCAGGACAATTTTCTGCTACATCTCCAGAGACTCTATGGCTGGTGTTGCAACCCTTGGTTGCAGGGTGAGATGTTGTTTCTATGAGGCACATTGGCAAACTAATCATGTTCAGAATTGAGCCAGGCAGGAGTCCTTGTAAACACCATTGCCTAAAGGTGCTTCTTGTCTGGACATCAGCAACAGAAGAGACAAACTGACCATGCTTATTTCATTGGGTTGCTGCAGAGTGAAGTGATGTTGTAGATACAAGTCCTATCACTAGTTAAAGGCAAAAAACTGGTGAGTTAAAAACTTATCAGTGGGAATGTTTATTGGTGGCTATATCTATTGGCTGATAAGCCCTTTGTGAAACACATAGTAATAACAATGTCATAATCCTTTACCACCTATTGCAAGTCCTGTGGTGTGAGCTATTCCTGGAAAAAGATATTTCACCTCTCATTAAAGAACAGGATGCTGAGATTTTTTTTGTTCCTTTCCTTTGCAGAAGTGGTCTGATAGTACAAAATGTACTGATGGAGGAGAGAAGACACATTTGAGCTCTCTGCAAGCAGGGGCTGGTATGACCCAAATGACACAAACATCCCTTTTCCTGTCCTTTCTACTCTTGTCATCCCAAAACTGAATAGAGAGCAAAGAAGTGAGGTTTTGGGTCTACCCTCAGCAGCCATTTAGTCATTATTTTGAGCCAAACCAATGAGATGTTATTACAGACATGTACAGGGTAAGTGAGAGGACTTGGGAGAGGAACCTGCCTGGCATGTTCAATCATCTGCTTATTCTCATGAGAAAAGCTCATAGGAGCCAAGTTCACTGTGCCAACAAGCTTTCTTGTGAGATCTGCAGGGGCTCCAGCCCCTGATGACATCAGCACACGACTACTTGTTCTTACAGCATTTCAGCTTCTCCCAACTGGAAGACATCATAGAAAGGAGAGGAGAAAAAAAAAAAAAACCCAAAACAACAAAAAGAAAAACCCAGCCACAAGTATTTCCTTTTTAAGCACCGATTACACACACATAGGGTACTCCAGTTTTCTGGAGGTGGAATATGTTTTCTCCTTTTGGTTTTTCCTCATCCCTAACCTCTCGGTCCTCTTCAACGTTTCCTTTCTCTCCATGGTTACTCTACACAAACAATTTCCCTGCTGACATGGTCAATGCAAAACTGCCATAAATATGCACTGCAGATGCAATGTATTACTCACCCGCAGGGTGACTCATCTGGAGCAAGCTGCTCAAGAGCCATCCTGAGGCCTGTGAGTCAGCAAGGCTGGTTTGCTTTTGAGCTCACACCTACAGGGAGGGGAAGTACATCCCAGTGCCTTTTGTGGAAACCCAGGGAGCCCAGCACGGGTGGCCTTGATGGCTCATTTGGGAGATTACTGGAAACGAGGGGAGGAAAGGCTTTGATTGGTTTTCCTGCTGTCACTGGCAGAAGGAGAAGGCTTGTGTAATGAGGGGGTGGCCACCGTGATCTAATGTGGGATTTGAGCCTGAGCCCTCCCATGATGAGAGCTCAACCCTCTGGAAGCCACTGGAAGCCAAGATGTTATATCACCTGAGGATAGCAGGCACAGCAGGTTGCAGGTAGCAGTGAGAAAGCCATACAGGCACTGTCTCCTTTTTAGGGCAGGAAACAAGGTCTATGTGGTGGCCCCATAAAACATAAATTTGCTTGTGTTGTGACCCTAACTCAGCCAAATCTCAAATGTGTGCTGAGTCTTTATGGCCTCAGCACCTTCAGGATGCTCTGAAGTATCCTCTGTTTACCTATTACAGTTGTCTGTTGATTCCCAAGCATTAGATCATCACTCACAAGCAGTCAGGGAGCCTGCCCCAAAATTATTAGCTTTTTATGATGACAGATTAAAGCAAATTTTCCTTAATATTGCAATCAGTCACTACAATGGGCAAAGGATAAAGCAGATATGGCATGGGAAAGCTATGTGTAGAACTGATAGAGACTGTAAGCAAATGTGAATGTGAAATGGAAATAAACCCAAATGTAAACCAAGGAAACATATATACTTATAATGGAAAGGGAAGTGTTGTGTTGTTTTGCTGGGTTTTAGTTTGTGTTGTGTTTTGGTTTGGGGTTTTTTTCTTTCTTTTTTTTTTTTTTTTTTTTTAAAGGATAATACTAGAAATTTGGCATAAGTGTCATGAGTAAATTTCATGCAAGGTTGGAGCATCTGCTGGAGGTGGAGGACATTGTATGAATGCCAGCTTGGGGATAGGAATGTAACTGCGGCATCAGATCCTTCTTTTATTTTCTTAAGAAATAATTAAAAATATCCTCATCTAGCTGAAACAGATGGCTACAATCACACCATTTTATCTTAATCTGAATAAGGAAAAAATTGTTTCCTGGCTTCATGACACTCAAGCTGTTTCTCTTTGCCTTTCCCTGGGAAAAGTCCTGAACACTTCACACCTTTGACATTCTCAGGTTCTTTACCTATTGGTCAGACTAACTCATGCAAAATTTCCCTGAGATGTCCACAACAATTCAGATAAACTAATCTGCAACTCATATCCTGCATTATCTCCAGCAGTTATTTCATAGATGATAACAGTGCTAAATGCTCTGTTGAGGCATCCTGAAAGACTCAGGCTTAAACAGGGTGTCTAAAGGGTGTAAAACCCATCTAAATAATCCTTTGTAGCTTGGTCTGATCATGCCAGGTCCAGCTTGTACTCATTCCACTCTGCTGAGCAAAGCTGGGCCAGTGCTGTGATGCCCAGTGTGCTTGGGCTCACATTCTGAGAGCCCTGTAGCTCAGCTCTACCTTCATCCAGGCTGCTCCACTACCAAAGCTGTTAGTTTGCATAATGACCTTAAAAACCAGGATAAGTTGGGAGCACAGCCCCAAACCCTGGGGGCTGCATCATCTGAGGGAGCATTCACCCCAGCACCATGCAGTCAGGAGGCCATATGGTACCTCTAGGTTATGGTGCTTTGGTATCTCCTCCTCTTGGCCACAACATATAGTTCTGTTGCCTCCTTTTCAGTGAAGAACTGTTTTCCAAATCCATATTGTCAGGCTCCAAAAAAGATTGGCTTACAGCCTGTTATACAGAGGAGATAAAGTTAGATGATCTCTTAGACACCGTGAAACGCTTCATGAAACTTTGTAGGGGATAGAATATGAACCTCCTCTAAATAGACTCCCTGTGACTGCCTGGGGCCTGCATTTCTCATTAAGATTGCTTTTGGTTTTGATGAGCAAGGGATTCTTGGAGAGCATTGCTCCCCTTCTGTCTTGTACTTGAATTCCTTCACTTCTCCACTGAGTTCCTTGGCTGTTGCAGTGACACTGTTGTGGGACTCTTGCTAACCTCAGAGCAGCTGGTTTGGTTCCCAGACTAACTCTATCTTAATGAGTTCCCTGCTTCAGTACCTGGGCTCCTCTCCACACTGGCAGGAGATGGTGCCTTCACACAAACCCACTCCAAGTCAGAGGAATGGCTTGCTAGATGCAGAGGCAGAAGAATACAGACATGCAACCAGGAGGGGAATAACCCTTTGCTGCTGTTGAAGCCTGAATTATTTTTTGTGGTGCTTTCCAGAGGGCAATGAACAGTCTGAGGAGATGTTAAGTGGACTCAGGTGGAAAGGGAAGACTTGATGCCTTTCAAGGGCTGGGATGAGGAAGGAAAAGCTCTCCTAGTAGAAGGGTGCAGGTATCCTTCAGACCACTTGTCAGCCTGAGGGCTGTGGACTGCTTCCAAGTGGTCCAAGAGTGGTAGCTAAGAAATTCACGTTAGCTGGCTTTATTTTGCTTTGTGGGAGTCTGCTGTACAGCTGGAAAATGTAATTAGGTCCTTGTGCTGTAAAATGGGCTGCACACATGCTGCTCCAGGCTGAGATTAGAAGGGGAATCTGGGAACAGGTTAGGCACAGGCTATGCTCCAGTGGAAATGTGTTTGCTGTGAATCAAAGAGAATAAGATTTGTTCCAGAAGCCACCTTCTCTTGACCCCAGCCATTTGCCTGGCATGTCCAAGGCAGTCAGAATAGTTTGTTATAAATCTGAAACAATCTGATCTATGCCCCCTCTCTGGGTAGAGTGCTGAACCCTTTCTACAGTCTCAACATCAAGTTTACAAGATAAACTGGGAGCAGAATTGGAAGAAGAGAATGTGACAGAGAGAATCTCAAGCAATAGAACCACCTCCACAGAAGATGCTCTTCCCCATATATAGAGTTAAGAAACAGAGCTGAAAGAGAACAACATGTAAACAAGGAAGGTCTCTTCCCAGTCAGTGAACTGGTGTGGGGAGACCCCACGTTTGCATTTGCTGCATATCCTGTGTGGTTAGTTGCCACTGCTGGAGAATGTTCCTTCCCAGAGCCAGGTGACATATTCAGAATACATTTTTTTCCAGCATTATTCCTCCATCTAGCAAGTAAACAGAGCACATAGAGTATGGTCCTCTGGATTATCTCCAAATGGGAGATAATCACTTGTCACTACTGTCAGTCATTCATTCGAGTTGTAAAGAGCTGTATATTTTTATCTGTAGGTTAATTCTTTTTTCTCTCAAGCTAAGTGGGAACAGTTAGTACATTTCCATGTAAAAGTGCTCTTGTTCTTATGTTGATGCTTTATTGCTGGTTTGGGTTTTTTTGACATGGAAAAAGTCCAACCAAGAACAATAGTAAGTCTCCAAAGGTTGCAAAATCAAGCACCCTGGTGCTGGAAGCTGCCAGAAATCTGGCTGTTCACATCAGTTCAGTTTGATCTCCCATCTTCATGACTTTTTGCAAGATCCTGCTAATTTCAGCAGAAGGCCCCAACCTTGGACAGTGAACCAGGCAGACTATGCCATAAAGCAAACACTTTCCCTTGTGTTTAAGGCACAGTGGGTATCCAGGAGAGGTAAATCATATTCTTGGCTTTGCTACCACCTTTTGTTTGATGTTTTGTTGGGTGAGATGGTATCATAATGGATGTGTACGAGGTGGCTGAATTATGGTGGTGCCTTGGCAGGGCGAATTACGGCCTTCTCCACTGTAGCTTTTTTTGTTCTGTACTTTGCAACCTTTGTGTTCTTGCAACCAAGCTTTTACATAGTACACATTGTCCTGGAGGACTGGGTAGATCCCTGGGTTTATTTTTAGTGTACTCAACACGGCATCTTGCTGTTCCCTGGCCAGCACAGCTCCTTGTGATCGTGCCTTTCTCCACTTGAGGGCGATGCGACCTGAGGCAGTACACAGAGGCAATTCCCAGGGAAAAGATGATGACAACATTTTGGCATCTAATGTTGAGTGACCAAATGAAGTCTAGGTCTCGAGTTCCCGCTTTATTAGTGGTGATTGAACTGCTCCCTGCATTTACTTGACTGCATTTGTTAGAGTCATGACTCCTTTCCTACAGTAAAACCTTTGAGATGGCCTCAAGTTTCCTCTATGGGCTCCCAGAACAGTTTCACAAAGGTCCCTGATTGCATCTGCCAGTTGTGTGCAGGTATGTTGGCTATCAAGTGGTATTAGATATCTAATCAAACAACCAAAGCAAGGCCCAGATCTCTGCTCACAATTAAGGGAGGTTGGATATTTAGCTCGTGTAGACGGCAGCATTCAGCTGCCTCCACTTACAGGCCTTGTTTTCAAGCTTAGGGTTATTGATGTCATCAAAGAAGAGAAGATGTCCAACTAGGTGTAGAAATGCAAGACCTTTTTGCTAAAGGGACTGTATTCCCACTTCTCAGCTGAACTGTAAGGAAGGCACTTTGTGGGTCAAAATATCAGATCAAGAAGAAGCTGCTGATGTTGACCAGAAATACAGGTGATGCTACACTGCCATTTTGTATAGGGAGGCTCTGCCACAAAATATGTGGCAAGGAGTCTGTTTAAAGACCTAAAACTTAGCTTTGTAGAGGCCCATGACATGGAAATAAATATATTTTGGGTTTCTGAAATACAGAAGCATTCTTTCTTTTTATAGTGTGGGAAAGCTACCTTGAACTCCAGGAATAAGGGAATGTGCAATGAGTGCCTGATAAATGTCAGTTGATCTAAATAATCCACCATAGTTATGTCTGGTTTATCTGTCATGTTTATCAGCATTTACATTTCTTGTTTGCAGCAGGAACAGGAGAGAAATATTATAGATGAAAATATTTCAATCCACTTAAAACTACATGAAACTAAATTAGTGTTATAGTGGCAACTGAAGCAGACACTGCTAATTAGCAGCAGCTTAAAATACTCAGACAGCAAATGTCTGTAATGAAATAAATAGATCACCATTGTCTCTAGAAGTAGGCAAAGTGTTGTAGGGCACCAGATATCCATGGCAGAAGCTTAGAACCTCATGCTTTGTTTTGGAGCGTGCCTCCCATGATCACAGTCAGAGTCTTTGCGGGTCCATTTCCCTTCCTAAAGTTGATTTGCACACATAACACTTGAATTTTTTGAAGCAGAAGGGTATATATTTAGCCTTACTGCGTATAAATATTGTTCTGATGTGGTGAGAGCTGCACAGAAAGTACCTCTTTTTGAGGTAGGGAGGACAGGAAAAGATCAAGTCCAAGTTATTGGAGCAGAGCCCGGAACTATATGTGCTTATCTCCTCTAAACCAGTTGAAGTTTAGACCTGAAACAAACTGTTGGATCCTAAAATACCTTTATTCTAGTTCCTTTGATCTGGTCATCACCAGTAGGTTGATAAAAGAACACTTCAGTTGAGTTACATTGGGCAAGAATTTGGTTTGCTTTAGGAGGAAAAAGAAAGCTGCAGTGCTTTCTTAGCAATTCATTTATGTGTTAGTGGTTTAAGAAAATGGTTTGTGGATCATTGGCTTCATCTGTGTGTCTATCTCATTTCTCAGAGAGACAAGGTACTTATGTTCTCTTAGCCTTTGATATGGGACAAAAGTAATAACTAAAGGGAATTAGTAAAGGAAAACCAAAATCTAATGGTGAGATTTCACACTGGCCTGTGGACCTCACTCCCACAGGACTGCAGAGAGGCCAAGAGCTGAGCAGGGCTCATGACAACTGGAAAATGTCTGTCTTTGCCTTGGTAATTGTACTGGGTCTGTCAGAGGCAACCCTTCCCAATGCATTTTGTGGAGCTCCCTGACCTTGGCAGTGGTCTTGCATTTTCTCTCCAGACGTGAGGCAATAGTTCTGCTTACCTGCTTACCAGTGAAGCTGTCCAGAAAGCCCTGGCACAGCGATGGCTGACCCTCCAACCATCTGCCAGCAACAGCAGGAGCTTTCTGGCTGCCTTGTTGTGGGAAGCACATGGCGACATTCTCACAAGAGGGACTTCTGCTGAGCAATCGCCCTGCAAAAGCTGAATTTACTGGCTATGTTTTAAAAGCTTCCACTGCAGTGCTGAAGGTAATGGGAATAAAGGTTCCTGCTGGCCTGCCTGCTGCTGATTTGACATCATGCCACGTGGGGGAGTTGTTGGAAATAGGCAAATACTACAGAAAAAAAATAAATTATATATATATTAAAAAGACTACTCTGAGTTGAAAGGGAGGAGAACCAGGAAAGGAAATACCTTAGGCAGAGAATTACTACTTCTGTATCAAAGCCAGCAGCTCCTTCCTTTAATATTTAACACCCAGGAGAGCTGAGGGGGAGGATGCTAAGAATGGGTGAAATTTTTCAAAGGCACCCAATTTCTAGTGATTTTTTTTCCTTGGGTGTATTTTTCTAGCGAATATTCAGTTTGATGAGAAATGTGACTTTTGGTCATCAGCAGCACATTTGCACATTCAGCTTCAAATTGCAGAATATTTTCAGCTGGAAAGAAAAGTGTGGAATGTGGCTGGAAAAGGAGGTGGCACTGACCCCTACAACCAAAATCCAGCACTCGTTGCTGCTACTGCTTTTTTCTTGCTAGAAGCCAAAGCAAAATGTTTCACTCTGGGTCAAATGTGTTGTTCAAGTTGTCGGGAGAAGGCAAAAGGAGGTGGGTGGCAGATTTTTGCTGTGTTTAGCAGCCTAAAGAAGGGCTATGCAGAAGTACAAGGCAAAAGAAGATTAAATGGACACAGGCTGCAGCAAGGGAAATTCCTTTTGGTCATAAGAGAAAGCATCTTTCTCATGAGAGCACTGAAGCACTAGAAGAGAAGCTGAGAAGTCTCTATCTTTGGAGATAGCCAAAGCTCAGTGGAGCAAGGCCCTGAACAAGTAGATATGACCTTGAACTTAGACCTGCTTTGATCAGAGCATAGAACTAGAGACCTCCAGAGGTCCCTGACAACCCAAATTAGTCTCCAGTTCCTTGAAGCTGGGACTTGATTGAATAAAACGAGGAAGAAAAATATTTCCCCATTTCCCCTCATTCCTCTCCCTTCAGCACAGCTGGAGGCTGATGTTCTTGTGCTTTGCTGTGCTTTTTACTTTTAGTACCTCTGGCCTGTACAGGGTACTAATATCCATTTCAGCTGCTTTGCTTAATCAGTTAAGCTAGTTTGAAGTTATTTCAGTCCCCAGCGATGCCGTCTGCGCCCGTGACAGGGAAATCAATTGCACTTCAACAAGAAGCACTCTTATTGCATTGCCAGCACTTGTGGGGGAAGTCTTTTGATGCTAGAGGGATGAGGAAACAAATAAGACAAAGGCCAGACAAGGTACAAGGTAGATGTACAAGCTCACCAAGGGAAAGACAACAAGAAATTGTTATTGGGAGGGTTGAAGCTGATGGTCAAAGTGGCATGGTATACGCACAGGGATCTGCTCCCTCTCTCTGCTCTCTCTTCACCCATTTTGTTGGTAGGAATAGTACATCCTGAGGTTCCAAGACTGGTTTCAGACTATAGGAAGCCAGTCTTGCTATCCAAACCAGTACAGTGACTGTTCATCTCTATCTGGTAAGAAGCTGTGTCCAGGTCTTCTTAGAAAGGAGAAGCAATTTTTATTTCTATTTTTTTTTCCCCCCATTTGAAGGTATTGTGTAGGAATTCAAGAGACATGCTTTAGCTTTGGGGCAGGAAGGTGTGGGGTGTTCCTCTTGCTGCAAAAACTTTAAGCATTTTGGAGTTCTTAGTTTATATGGGGCTTGGCTCCTGCACCAGAGGCAAGAAAGGGAAGCAGTCCATTGCACTGGGTGTAAACAGGGCAAATGCATTAATAGTGCTTATCACAAGTTTGGATTCCATGGGACTCTGGGCCTGATCCTACTTGCTGACTCCAGTGGGAAAGTCCACAGACTGCTTTTGTTTGTCCTGAGGTCACCTCCCATCCCTGTAAGTACCTGAAGATTTAGGCCAGAATGAAGTTAAACAAAACACTTGCTGGCATGTGTATCTTTTTTCTGCACTGGCAAAAGCCCAGTTTGAGTATATCCAGAAGGCTTTTGTCCCAAATATTTGCTGCTAAAAGGAACTGCCGGGTGTGACCCGGGGGCCTTCTCTCCACCTCTTTGCCTGAGGGAGATACAGAACAATGCAAGGGAGCGGGACTTCCCGCCAGGCTGCTCTCCGCCTTGGGAAGGGATAAAAGAAAACGAATCCCAGACAGCAGCTGTCCTTTATATTACTTAATACAACCCACTGTGGGAGGCAGGAGAAGAACCTGTAGTGGATGGGCCAGATGAAAGCTCGTCTGGGGAACAGTCCTCCTCCAGCTCTTGGAAAGGACTGGGATGTGGAGTGGCCAGAGCCTCGGCCACATGCTGCGTTGCTGCAGCCAACTCAAACCCTGACTTGCTGTGGGTTGTCCCATCTGCTTTTACTTCACTGCAACCTGTGAGGAAAGGAGGAAAGCTCATCCTTTGTCATTTATTGGAGGAGGGTACATTTCCTCTGGAGTTTTTGAGTCCTCCAGTGAATCATGGAGAATGCTCTGTTCCTGCTCAGAGCTGCTCTTCTGTGGTTTCAAAAGAAACTGTGCAAAAATGTTCCTTCTTTTATTTGTAGAGTCTGTCCTAGTAGGACTTATTGGTGTCTCTCCTCTTAAATTCAGATACTTTTTCCTGGCTTGAAGGTAGCTGGTAATTGACTTACAGCTGCCTCTCCACAGGAAATTACAGTATCACATTCCCTTTTATGTTGTTCTGTTGTGGAATCATTCCCATGGATTTCAAGGAAAAGGAAGAATGAAAAGGTGAGAGCAGGATAGAAATCTACCTCTGGTCCCGAGTCTGCTGCTGCTTGCCCTGAGGGTCAGAGGGGCTCAAGAGCAATTTTATGGTCATCACAGCCCATGTAGGGGACCTTCCCTTGGGTCTAGAGAACTATTGTTCCTGAATTTTTCTTGAAAGGTCACTTTTGCTTTTGCAAATGGAGTTTGTGTCTCCTTATCTGTTTCTGGTGAAAGAAATATTCTTGTGTTCAACCCTGGATATATTTCCAGCCCCATGGTGTAACAAGAGCCAGTCTTGGTCACCTTGAGTGCCCATGCATAAAGGTATCTGTGCACCTTCTTGTGGCTTGCATCTCTCTGTGGCTTTCCCGACCACTGAACAGTGAAGGGGAAGACAGCTGCGAGGCTCAAACCCCATTCTTCCTAAGCAAGAAGCATACTAATAAACCTAGAGGAGCAGGCAGCCAATGCTAACTGCATTAGCTACAAATAGAAGGACTAGCTAGGGCAAAACTGATCCCTGGAGATTGTCAGAAAGGCTGATTCCCCCCTGGAACTGGGTTATAGAAGCAGGTGTAAGGAGCAGGTTTTATGAGCAGTGCAGCAGCAGCTGGAGGCCCCAGCACTGGATCAGGTTTCTTGGCTTGGCCCAAGATTCTACATTACCACAGGGATTGCCAGGGATGTACAGTCTGATCAGATCAGATAAGAACATCTGCCTTCTCACGCTGCCCTCTGTGGACAGCCCATCAAAACTGGCCCTTGGTGTCATTCTGATGGAGCTCAGCACCATTGACCTCTGAGATAATTTGGTCCAGTGTGTTGTGAAGTGTCAGAGCTGCTGAGTCTTGAATTCCCACAGCCACAGCTGTGGCAGGGGAGCTGGAGGAGAAGAGGTCTTTGTCATTCATTGCATGATCCCACCTTCCCTCTGAGGCTTCAGCAAGTGAAGCAGCTCCCACCCAGCTATAAAAGGCTTTTTCCTTGGGCTGTGTGCAGATGGAGACTTGCTGTGGACCACATGGCTGTGCCTATAGCATGTTGCTTCAGCATCTCCAGACTGACAGGGATACTTATTTGGGTCTGTTCCCTTGCACAGCTCTGCTGTACTTCTTTCTTCTAATACGTTGGTGGTGAAAGCCAGGAAGTCTGACCTGATAAATGCTTGTGATAGGAATTTAGACAGAAATGAAGCTGAAGCATCCATGCACATGAAAGCCTTTTCCTTCTGTAAGCTGGAAGACTGGTGGTCTTTGGAAGCAGCCTTCACACTCTGACCAGTTTGAACATGGCCCAGTATTCCACAAGCCCCTGTTGCTGTATCATCAGCCAGCATTTGGTGATGGGCCAGCACTGTCCAAGTCCTCCAAGCCATTTTCGAGTGGGCACAATTTGTCCTCTGGCACGTTACAGAAGAGCACAGAAGTCCCAGAGCTGACACACAAGATGACAGTGAGTACTGCCAGGCTGTGATATAAGGAACCCTGTATGTCACGTGGGCAATGTTACGATGCTCTGGTCTGAGCACACTGATTCAGCTCTGCACTAAACAGCAAAGCTGCAGAGAAACTTCACACCAGCAAACTCCAGTGAAGAGGAGGGGCAATTTCTAAGTAATTGGAGTTCCTTGAGGTTTCAGGTCAAAGTGTCATGTCTGTTCAGCTAGGAGGCTGTTGAATTAAAGGCTATAGCCATTACACAGAGGTATAAGTTAAAGCTATAACTCCTGGGACTGTGGCTGAATGATCAGGCAGGGGCTGCTGAAGAGCTGTGATATGACACGAGCTGACCCTGAGAGCAGCTCAGCAGGGAGGCATGTGCTATTGGGCCTGGCAGGGTGGGTGAGTGCTTGGGAAGCTGTAGTTTTATCTCCTCTGAGATGCCTTGGCCATATGTACAGGACGTGGAGTGCTGCCAGAGCTGGAGACGTTGGTGCCCTGAGTGGGGGGAGCAGAGCTACAGGGGCTGAGACGAGGCTTTGGCAGGTCTGTTGCAGAATGTCTGGGTTGGCTGCTCAGGAGCTGTGGGAAATGTGTGCTATCAGTCTACGGGGAGACCTCCAGGGCTGAGAGCAGTCAGGGAGGGTGTGTGCATCAGCTCCATCTCAACTGGTGACATACTCAGGTCCTGAATGTGAGCTCTCATAGCAGCTTAAGACTGTCCGTGCTCTTGGATGATGAGCACAGTCCCTGGCACGGTCCTTCTGGCACTTCCCAGGTGATGCTCAGGCACTGTTTGGGGGTTATCACAGCCTGGAGACATCCCTGGCAGGCAGCAGCAGTATGGCTGTTGTTTTTTGAAGGACAAGAACATCTTGGCACAGTTGGCATCTATTTTGCTGCTGCATCCTACACCCACCTCAGAGCTGCAAAAGGGGCTCTAGCCCACCCTGTCGGCTGGTGTAGCCAGGAAATTGCCAGGATGCCAACTGGGGTCTGGCAGTCAGGGAACTCCTGGCTGTCCATCATGTGCTCCAGCCACTACCCATAATGGCCTCCTAGAGATGTGCCTGCTCATTTATAGCCACCCTGAACCCTCCCCGGCTTGTGCCGGGTTAACACGGACACTCCCCAGCCCAGCAGATGCTCGGGAAAATTCAAACTAGGTGGGATCTGCACTGGGGAAATAGCAGAGGAGCGCTCCGCGTTGCTAGGCTGATCTCCTGCATTCATCCCGCTACTTCAGCTTCACCCGGATTTAAATACCCTGATTTAAATACCCTGCCAGCGGTGCAGCCCCCAGGGCTCTCAAAAACCGCATCCCTCCTCTGAGCGAAAAAAAATCCAAGCTGCCAAATTTCCCGGTGCCACCTGGGGTGGCTTGAGGGGAAAAAAAACCAAACCAGAACACAACCCTGCTGCTGGCTACTGCCCGACTGTGCAGCAGAGCTGCAGGCTGGGCATCTTCTCGGGGTTCTGGCAGAGTTGAAATTGATGAGTAACAGGGCTAAGGAAATCAAAGAAGGTTCTTCCCTGCGCTGCCCCGGGGAGCAGGAAATTCCGCACGGGGAGCGCGCCGAGGTGAACAAAGCGTTAAAGGCGGGGAGAGCAGCTGCCGCTGACCTTCTGGTCCCAGCACCGCTAAACAAAGCTCCTGTTACAGCTGAACTTTAGTACCAACTTCTGCTGCTCCAGGGATCCTCGCAAAAGTACACGCCGAGCTGCAGTTACAATCGCAGGATGGTAGGGGCTGGAAGGGACCTCTGGAGATCATCGAGTCCTGCCAGAGCAGGGTCACCCAGGGCAGCCCACACAGGAACAGATCCAGGTGGGTTTGAAAGTTTCCAGAGAAGGAGAGTCCACAACCTCAACCTCTCTAGGCAGCCTGTTCCAGGTTCTGTCACTCATGTTGAAGTGGAACTTCAGTGTTTCACCTGCTGCTGTTACCTCTCACCACAGGGCACCAGAGCCTGGCCCCTTCTATGTGACACCCACCCTTCAGATACTTGTAAACATTACTAAGATCCCCTCTCAGTCTTTTCCAGGCTAAACAGCCCCAGGATTCTCAGCCTTCCTTCATAAGAGGTGTTCCAGTCCCTTCATCATCTTCATAGCTCTTAGCAGGGTGCAGCTTTGGGGAAGGGCAGAAGAATTCTAGAGGATGGGAAGGGGGTGAGATGAAACCCATGGAGCACACCCTGTCCAGGCTCTCACAAAAGCCATGCTCTGCTCTAGGCAGTAGTTGAGGACTCCTGGAGTTGAATGGTGCTTTCAGACCAAGGTTTTCAGTAGCTATTGACTGATGAATGACTTTGAACAACCTGGTCTAGTGGGAGGTGTCCCTGTCTCTGTCAGGGAGCTTGGAAGTAGCTGATCTTTAAGGTCCATTCCAACCCAAAAACATTAAATGATTCTTCAATGATATATCCACCAAAAGTTTTTTAATTTCCACTCAAAATTTTGGCCTTCACAGCCTGCAGAAACCAGTTCCATGGATGAATTGTGTGCTGGGAAAACATCCTTTCTTTTGTGTCTAAAATGTGCTTAATTGCATGTTTTCTGAGTGCTGCTGGGACCTCTTATATGGAATGTAATGAGCAACTGTTTAATATCCATATTTCCCTCCTTATTAATAGTTTTACAATGTCTAATATCCTCAGAGAATTCTTTCCTTCTGGGTGAGAATTCAAAGCCATTCATTCTCTTCTCACATGAGAGCCTTCCATAGACAACATTGAATGCTGAGGATCCTTGCTGTCCCTCTGCATTACTACTGTAGATAGCAGAACTGGAGACACCTTGCAGGAGAGGTGTTACAGGTATGGTCCAGGCTTTTAGGGGGACATAAAGATACATGAGAAATGTATCCTCCATCGGAGATGATGTTGGAATGACACTCCAGGGGAAAATAAATAAATAAATAAATACATTTCCATGTGACACTCAATAAGAAAAATAAGGCAGACTGGACATAAGGCATTTGGAGTCTCCTTGTCTTTATTCAGGCCCCCAGACTGTGAGGAAGAAAAGAATTTATCCTGTGGAGTAATAAATAAGACTCAGCAGACTTAGATGGGTGTGAAGAATGGTAGTGGTATGCATTAAACAGGACAAACAAGCAACAAGTTTGGGTTGAAGTAACAATTAAGATTATCTTGATGTATTCTGTATGTAGCTCAGTTCAGTTGTGGTGCTTAATTTTGACAGTTGGAGCTTGAAATTTTCCCTTTCTCTGTGCTTTTTATACACATACCTTACAGTGTGGTCAGTGTTTTTGCTGCTCAGGTCAGGAGCTCTTCTGTGCCTTGTCCTTATTGCTCCTGGCCTGTTGCACAGACAGCAGGGTGAGGGAGGTGGGAGCTGTGTGGTTGCTGAAGGTGGATGTTGTTCCACAGGTGTGCAAGCATCTGGGGATGTAATGTGGGAGGCAGGTTTACCTGCACAGAACACATGTTGATAGGGATGTGTTTGAGGTCAGCTCATTGCTAATATTGTTTCCAGGGCCTGGGGAAAGCAGAGAGCCTGGAACAACAGGAATTTTATTGCTTAGGAGCTGGGCGACTCCTTGGGATTTATTTTTTTTCCCATCCCAGTGGTAAGAAGTATCCCAAGGTGGTTGAGGACTCAAGTGTGAGGCATGCAGGCCCTTAAGGAATAAAAGAATGTGCCAATTAACACATTGGATCGTTTGGGGCATGTAATGCCCTGTCTTGGCATGGTTGGTGGCTTCAAGAAAGTGATGAGGAACAGGAGATTTGTACAACACTGCTCCTGCCAGCAGGTCCTCTGAGTTTTTAGCAAAGTGCTTGTGGATTTAGTCCCTCTGAGGCATGACAACCTCTAGATCCCCTCATCAGCCAGCCAGGAGAGGCAAGAAACAGACTTTTTAGCATATATTTCTTAAAAAACTATGTGTTTTGGTTTGGACAAAACCACCTTCTGTGGAAATTGGTTTCATCAGACCCTCCTCTAGGCAATATTTATTACTTGGGGTGGCTTTTCACCTTCAGACTCAGCTTGTGCCTCAGGATGTCCTTGGAATGGAGCAGGACTTGGAAATTGCTTTGGTTACACCACAAGTGAGAGTTGCAGTTTCCACTTTTCAGGAAGAATTTGTGGTTGAGGCCATGAAGTCTCATGCAAGAGGAAAAGTGCCTTGCAGAAGAAGTCACTTTGGGAATTGGAGGCTGTGAGGCTGTTCCTTCCCCTGCCAGGACACCCACAAACAAAGCTCTTATCCCATCAGGAGGAAGGCAATGCTGTGTAGAGTTGCCAGGGCTCCTGGCTGAGTCACATCATCCCCGGGTCTTTGTCCCAGTTCCTGGGACTTCATGAATCCTCACCTTTTGAAAACCTGTGAAGCTGATGGCTGCTGGGGAAGACTTGAAAGCATGATGCAAGCGTCATTGGAAAGCTTCAAGCCTCAAAATTTACATTAAAAGCTGACACTTCTTGGTGTCAGAAACCTGCTGTGGGTGTGTGAGAGGAGGTGGGCAGTGGCACTGGTGCTTTTAACAGTAACATTGACAGAGCCACCGTGGTCCAGGACTTCATGTGCATTTGCTCTGGGGTAGCATCTCATCCTGGAGCATGGGCTCCTGCAGGTGCTGCAGAAGTGCTGCATGAGCCCACTCTGCCCCAGCATGCTCCTGGTCCCAGTACAAGGGCTCTGCCCAGCTGATCCTTCTCCCCAACCACCTGGCCCCATCCCTCAGGTTGCAGCTCCCCAACCTTATCTGCCTGGCTTATCAAAGCTGATGAAGGTGGGAGCCTTGCTTGAGTGGCTGGGATGCCGCTATCTCAGCACTTCCCAGAGGATTTGAGGATGCTGTGGTGGTCCTGTTCCTTCCCAAATCATTGTGTCTGGAGGAAGGATGCTGTAAGCAGAGGTAGAACAGACTTTTAGAGAGGTGCCTGAAGCATGTTGAGCCTTTTCTCCGTGGGTGCCTGTCAGGAGAAATTGCTGCAGCTTCTTGGGAGATTTCTTCCCTCCATTCTGTTAGATCCGTGTGTAACCAGTGACAGACTGGTATGCTGGGCTTACATGTACCTGGGATACAGTGGGAGTCGTTTTGGCATGTTTGGGGCTCACGTCCATCATCCCAGGTCAGGAGGATTTGCAGGCTTGGTTGCACTGCTGCCAGTATTTGTCAGGAGCTGAAATCGTGGGCTCGATGGCAACGGTGGCCAAGTTTCCAATCTGGTTGATGCTGTGGAAAGCTGCCAGGGCTGAGTCCTCATCCAAGACCTTTGGGAATGTGCCTGAGGACTGGCTCATCCCTGTTTCACGCCACCCACAGGCCGCCCTGTGCTCTCCACATTCCCCTCCAGGGCAGCCGGCTCCAGCAGGACACTATGCAGCGGTAGGAACAGAAACCTGGGCTCTCCCTGCCCACCTAGGGGCATCCCCCTGTAAAGATGACACGAGGAGCCCTTGCCAGCTTCCCAGGGACATCGTGGCAAGTTGAAAAATGGCTTTGAAGGCTGCCAGACAGAGGCTCAGGGTGGCCCTGTGGAGCTCAGTCCTAAGGATGAGGTTTTGGGTGTTTTGTTTCTTTTTTTAATCTCCTAAATCAAATAGTCTGGACTGTGCAGCCTGGACAAAAAGAGTATGGAAGATGTACCCCAAAGCCAAACCTTCAATGTCCACAGTTGCTTTGGACATCATGAATTACCAGTAGATGCATGACTAGCAGGAGAGAGGATGGGGAGAGCAGAGGTCCATTAGTGATTCCCTACCTCCAGCATATGGCTAATTAAAATTTCTAATTAAGGCACTGTGGGGGTGAAGAAAGGAAGCTCTTGGCCGAAAGTCCCCCTCCTTTTTCTGCATTTCCTTCGATAGCTTTATAAATTTTCCCCCTAAATTAACTAATTAATATCACCTAATCAGTTAATAGAATTAGCTAATTAGATTGCTTAATGGAATTTCTGAAGAGCAGATTTAGAAGCTCTTAAGGACACTTTAATCACTTTTTATCTGGGAAGCAGGGCAGCACTCTCTGCATTTGTTCAGTAACTTGGAGCAACCGCTGTTATCAGCAGAACATTTCTGAAAATCACTCACTGGGTTTCATCCTGCTCCAGGGTCCTGGCCACAGACACCCAGGCCTGGAAGGGCAGGATGAGCCTTGCAGACTTGCCCCTCCAAATTACTGCTGCCTGTACCTGATCCCATCAAACCCCTCCCTTCTCCAGTGCCCAGCACCAATGGATCCAGAAAGGTAGAGCACAGGGAAGTACCTGTGCTCCCTGCAGCACCTGGAGTGGTTTGATAGCCCCTGGCAGCTCCAAGGCTGCTTGGTTGGTGGTGTCTGGAGTGGTTGTGGGTGATGGCAAATCACTCCCTCAGCCACTGCAGCCCTTCTGTTGGCAGAGGGCAAAGTTTTCTTGCAGTCCCTTCCACAGCAGGATGCAACACACACAAACACACAGAAACAAGCACACACAGATGCACACAAACACACACACACAGACAGACACAGACACACACACTCAAACATACACAAACACACACAGACACAAACATACAAACACACATGACACAAACACACACAGACACATGCACAGTCTGCAGTGGGGGAGAAATCTAGGTGATGAGGAAAAGGGTGCTGGCTGAGCTTGTTGAACCTCATGAGTGCAAGGGAAGGGTCCTGCACCTGGCTCGGGCAATCCTTGGTATCAACACAGGCTGGGGGATGATGGGATTGAGAGCATCCCTGCAGAGAAAGACTGGGATGTACTGGTGTATGAAAAGCTGGACATGAGTTGGCAGAGGACTTGCAGCCCAGAAGGCCAGTTGCATCTGGGCTGCATCAAGAGAAATGTGGCCAGCAGGCTGAGGAAGGTGATTCTGCTGCTCTGCTCTACTCTGCTCTGCTCTGCTCTGCTCTGCTCTGCTCTGCTCTGCTCTGCTCTGGTGAGACTCCACCTGGAGTAACTGTCCAGCTCTGGAGTCCTTGGCATAAGACATGAACTCATTGGAGCAGGTCCAGAGGAGGCCACAAAGATGAGCAGAGGGCTTCACACACCCCTCCTTGGAAGAAAAGCTGGGAGAGTTGGGCTTGTTCAGCCTGGAGAAGAGAAGGTTGTCGTGGCCTTTCAGTACTTACAGGGGGTCTGTGAGAAAGATGGGGACAATTGTTTTAGCAGGGCCTGTTGAGACAGGACAAGGAGAATGGTTTTAAACTAAAAGAGGGGTGGTTTAGACTAATGCTTTTACCCCCTGGCATATGAGTTCATGAAAATGATAGGAATATCATTCCTTCTAGCTCTCTGGGGAGATTTTTTTAACCTGTCAGGTGGGTTTCTTTTCTACTCTCTTGGCAATGGCAAAATTTCTTTCACTAGGAGTACCAAAATACTGCTGGGAAATTAAACTTCAAGCAGCAAAATAGGCCAAAAATGCTTAAAAACTGCTGGATTAGACCATCCCTACCAGAGACTAGTTGCATAGAGAAAAGCCAAAAAACAGGAGAAAAAAAAAAAAAAAGACAATATTTCCATGGGACACGTCAAGGCTTTAACAATGAATTTTGTAGAGTCTTTCTGAGGCAACTTGTCTTTAGCTCTAATAACTCCTGATGATTTTTAGGGGGAACTTGCCTAATTCCTCTACGAGTCCTCGTGCATTTCTAGCATCCAGAACATCCAAGGAGCAAGGAGCTCCACAGGTCAACTGTGTGTTGGTTAATGAACCACATCCTCCTGTTTGTTTAAGCAATCTGCCTGTTAGTTTTACTTGTTGATCTCTAATTCCTGTTCTGATGGAGATCATGGACACCTGGTCCCTGTTTATCTTCTTTGAGCCACCGATGAGCTTTTAGACATCATGTCCCTTTCTTTCCCCAGTGGCTTTCAAAGATAGACAAGTCCCAGCTAATTTGAGTGTTGCACAGTGTGTTATACAAAGGGTTTCCATAACTGTGCTATATTTGTCCATTCTAGATACTTGATATTCAGCAAAGCTAGCAAACTTCATGCAGACTTCTGAAAAACATGCTAATATGTGAATATTTTGGACAGGTGGAGAATGACATAGTAGAGGTACAGTGAACACAGTAGGAATATAGATATTTTAACTAAAATGCTATTCTCCAAATAATATCTCCTATTTGTACTGATTTCTAAGAAAAAAAAAATAAAAATTTTTCTTTTTCCTATTAAAACTCCCTGGAAACTGAATACCTCAAGCAAGGTCTGGTTTGTTGCTGAAGTCTTGCTCAGGGATTGTATTCTGACCCAGCATAGAATGGTTAATGCTGGAAAGTTAAAATATCCCTCTCCTGGACATTCCTCTGATGTGTCTGTTTTCACAGGCTCTGACTCCTGCACTCCTTGAACATGTGAACATTTTCTGCTTTCCAAAGCTGCAACCTTATATTAACTTTCCCCTAGTTGGGTCACTAGTAAAGCTGTGTAAACAAATGACCTGTAGCCATAATCTTCTTCAGTTCCCCCTATTGATTTCATTCTGCTATTTGCCTGCCAAATATTAGCAAATCTTCCCTCAGAAACGGAGAAACTTTTGAATTCTTCTTAGAGTGAGTCAGGGGAGACTGGAAACATCCTGCTAGTATCGTATGATCGTAGCCTGGGGCCAAGGAAGCGTGCTGGTTTTGGCTGGGAGAGAGTTAATTCTCTTTATAGTTGCATGTGTGGTGCTGTGTTATGGATTTGTGATGAAAACAGTGCTGATAACACACCAATATTTTAGTTCTTGCTGAGCAGTGCTTACACAACCTCAAGGCCTCTGCTGCTCCTAACATTGCCCCACCAGTGAGCAGACTGGGAGTGCATGGGGAGTTGGGAGGGGACCCAGCTGGGACAGCTGCTCCCAACTGATCAGAGGGATGTCCCACACCATATGATGTCATGCTCAGCAGTGAAAGCTGGGGGAAGGAGGAAGAAGGGGGATGTTCAGAGTGATGGCATTTGTCTTTGTCTCCTCGTGGAGCTCTGCCTTCCCGGGAATGGCTGAACACCTGCTTGTCAGTGGGAAGTAGTGGATGAATTGCTTATTTTGCTTTTGCTTTCCCCGTTAAACTGTCTTTATCTCAACCCACAAGTTTTCTCACTTTTACCCTTCTGCTTCTCTTTCCCATCCCACGGCAGGGGGGCAAGCGAGTGGCTGTGTGGAGCTGAGCTGCTGGCTGGGATTAAGCCATGACAGGAAGACAAACACGTTGATATGGTTAATAAAACTTCTTCAAGAAATACCAGCCACGATACTTGCTGATATTTTCATTTTGAAAGCCTATCTTTCACAGTATCAAGGGGACAACAATCAGGTGGACCAATTCACTGCTTCATCTGGAAAGCCTTTCATGCCATGACTCCAACAAGTAGAGCTGCTATGAAGTGGCTTCCCCAGGGACTAGCCTGACTCCACCACTGCTTAAGGTTCTGTGTAAGTCGTTTTGCAGCAATATAGAATGTATAGAGGTGAGGAACCTTTTATGACATTACAGATGACACAGTAATTTGAAAGCCAGCAAATAAGAAAGATATGGGTGACTCAAACTGAGAGATATGGATCATATACTTAACTGGTCATGGTTCAGCAGGATGCTTTTAGTCTGGCTAAATTGAAGGGAATCCCTCTGGGAGTGAAGAATGCAAGGCTGTGCTTACAGAAAAGCAAGCTCTGTGTTTGAAAGCAGTGTCTTGAGGAATGACTTCAGGGTCATCTGTGATAACCTCTTAAGATGAGCTCTCTCTGCAATGCCATGGGGAAAAAAAAACCGAAAGAGGTAATCTTCAGATCAGTTAAAAAGGTAGGTAATGTCAGCTGGGACAGAGAAATCACAGCCTTGGGAGGAGAGGTGAGCTGAGTCCAGACATGCTGGGAGAACAGCATGAAGTACAGATCAGAGGGACACCCAGAGCTGGACAGTAGTATCTAGAAATCAAAGAAATTCAACCTGGTACTAGATCTCATCTGCCTAAGGCTGGAGACAAGAGAACACTGGGCTCTCTGGAGTGCAATGCTGGGCTGGGCTTTCTCTAGACAAGCTGCCAAGTTTATGCTGTAGCTCTGAGGAGATCTTATTTAGGTGTGGAGCTGGAGGTGGCCTCTGGACCAGTGAGGCTCTATCTGTGATCCTCAGTTCTTTTCAGGTCTGGCAGCTGTTGCTGATCCACAGTAAGATAAACCTGATGAGCTTCAGGCCATCCTGAAGCGTGCCAAGAAGGAATCCTGTGCAGGAGTCTTTGGGTTTCATAAGAAACCAGTTGATGACTTGTTGGCTTGTGATGCAGGAGGCCACTTAGATGAGCCAGGGCTCACACCAGAGATTCCTGCTCCCCGTGTGTGGGTGCAGAGACCTGCATGCTCACATGCACATGAGTGTGCAGCTACGTGTCCCCAGCGTGCTCAGCCCCACTGGTGATGTCCAGGGCAGCAACACGACTCCACCCTTCACTCTGCCAGAGGGATTTGTTGTTTTTTTTCCCCCCCTCCTATTCCTTTGCCCTTCAAATTCTTTGAAGCACACGCTTTATACGAGAGGGAGTTGGTTGCCTTTTGCTTCCCCCGCAAAACAAAAGGAGAAGGCAGAAAGAGACGACTGTGTATATACAGAAAAAGCTCCAGAACAACCACCTCACAGCTGACAGCCCAGACAGGGTGTCCCCTGGGGAAAGGAAGGCATTCTATTAACCGTGATACACTCACTAAGGAGCCTTGTGCATACATCACTTTCCAAAATGTTTTTAAAAGTTCATTAACTTCCAGTGGAAAGTTGTGGCTGCATCGGTTGCCTCCGAGGCATTTTCTCCGACTCTTGGCCCTGGCTGGGGAATACTCTGTTGATTTAGACGGGTCTATTAGAAAGTGTAAGTCCTCTGGGATATCTAAAAGGCAAAGCTTCGCTCTCCTGAACATTTCCTTAGTGCAGCACTTTAAAAACTGCACGGGAAGCAGCCTTTGAATGCCTTGCTGCTTTTTAACTGCTGGACTTTCAGCTTGAATGTTTCAACTTGGTTAGTAACCTGTAAATGACACCAATAAAAAGGAGCCTCAATGAGGAGGGAGGAGAAAAAGAAGCTGATCGGATCCATCGCAGCGTTTCTGCTGCTTCTGGGAATTTGTTTCTAGCCAGTAATAAAAACACCTGGCACCCAGTGAGGACCATGTGCTGGGAAATGGGATGTGACCCTCTTACCCAAGGGAAAAGTATTTTTTTCTTTTTCTGGGGGAGGGATTATGTCTATAATACCAGAGGAGGGAAAATAGTGGGGTGAAATATTTTCAGGGTTGTCTCTAATGCTTTTAGGAGGTGTTCTCCCAGACCAGCACTCCCAGAGCTTCTGATGGTGATGAAGCATCTCCTCCTCCCACTGCCTCACAAGATTGGGACATGTGCTGTCCACGGAGGACGTGGGGATGTAGCTGCAGTGCTGGGTGTTTGGGACCCACTGTCCTGAGCTCTGCTCCTGTCACCATCCAGAGAGCTTTTGCTAATGTTGATCCTGGGGCTGATGGAGAGGAACTGGAGAAAGTCCTGGTCACCAGGCAAGGCCTGTCCTGAACACATGCCCTTGTGAAATGGTTAACTAGCGTTGGCTGCAGCTTTTGAGAAGATAAAAACAGACCCTTCTCCCTCTCTCTGCCAACAAACAATGTTCTATTTTTGTTCCTATTTTTTTTCATGACCCCAACCACAAGAATTTCCTCAGATATTGTATTTTTCCTTCCTTTTAATTATCTTGTCCTCCAATCTGACCACTGCAATATTAGAAAAAGAAGAGGATTACAATAAGGAAAGACACAGCCAAGCTGAAAGCGAGAACAACACAAACTGTTTCCTAAATATATTTAATGTATTTTTTTCTTTTTCTTTTTTTTTTTTTTTCTTCTCAATCAGACTAAATATTGCTTGGTGGCCAAAGAAAAACTGCTGCATTTTTCTGGCTCTGACATTCGTTGTGTGCCATTAAGCCTTATACATATTTATTTAAAATATTAATGCAGATGACTGAGCACTGCCTGGCTGATAAAACGTGTTCATCAGACACTTGGTGCACATTGTCTTCTGTTGCTTTCCCAGCCTCATTCAGGGGGCCTTGTTGGAAGGAAAAATATGCTGGAGCCTAAAGGTTTGCTTCCTACCCTATAGGAATTTTTTAATTACCATTTTGACAGAGAACGAGTTTAACTGGCTCTTCAGCCACAGACTCTAAGGTCATTGCTATCACAGACTGTAAAGAAGATACAAAAAAAAAAATGAAGTAATAAAGTATATGGGCTGTGTATGTCTGGTAATTTAGCATTATTCTTGTAACCCTGTGAGTCACCTGTGACTAATTTAAAAATGCTGATGCACTTAGATGAAAGCCACAGTAAACCACCTAAATCAGAGTCTGAGAGCAGTAAACACTGGGGGTGGGGAGGAGGATGGAGATGAGGAGTGGATCCAGGCTTTTATCTGAAAAGATGCAATCAAGATGTGCCTTCAGCCAGGGGTTTGCAGATCCTGAGAAGCTGCCTGCTTTGCACAAGTATCCCAACGTGCTCTTCACCCCACCCCCCCGTGTCTGCACGGTGCCCAAGTGCTGTCCAACCAGCAGCTGAACCAGGTCAAATTCAGAAGTTTTTGGGAAGGCACAGTCCTGGTGGGTGCTCCTTGGCTCTTGCTGAAGGGGTGATTGGATACCTGGTCCCAGGGCAGCATCCCTTCAGCTGCTTGCAAAGGTGTTTTTTCCCACATGAAGGGAAGGGCAGAGACATGCCCTGCTGCTTCTGCTGCCTGCTTTGAGTTTGGAGTATTGCTCTTTCAGTTTCTTTTTCCACCTCTGTCCCTTGCCAGCAGCAGTTTGTTGCTTTTCAGCAGTTGGCATCATGGGGCTGGAGGTGGAGGAAGATTTTCTTGTGGGTAGGTGATATTTTCCAGCAGGTTGCCCAAGCAGGCAGGAGTCAGGGGTTGGGGTGTAAAGCCAGGCAAGGGTGCTGGCTGCAAAGGTGCCTATGTGTCCTCTGCCCCCTCACAGTGGAGACTGAGCTCTCAGCAGGTTACAGAGTCATTTTGTCTGGGTAAAATCAATAAAAATCAGCTCAGCCCCCCCCCCCCCCCCAAATCCTGTTTTCCCCCATCCCCTCAGCTGTGAGTTCCCACTCATCACCTGCCAGGAACCAATGCACAGCTCACCCCGGGGTGAGTGGGTTCAGGGCAACAAACCAGCAGGAAATTATTTGCTTGTTTGGAATGTTTTCTGCTGGCTTAGCTGCTCACAGAGGGAGAGCAGGTACCTCTAGGGAGAGGATGGGGAGACCCAGGCAGCACAGGAGTGGAGGGTGGTATCCCTGGCAATGTCCCACATCTGGAGAAACCTCTTTCTTCCTCACTTCCCCCATCCCATGTGGGGACGTAGTGAGAACTTCCCTATGCTGCTGTTGAGCTTTTTTGTTTCCATGTGAAGCAGGCACCAGAGGGGCATCTGTAGCTGCAATACTTCAATTATTTTCTACCCACAAAGCCAAAATTTCCAGAGTATCTCTAATCCAAACATTACCCCTTAAACCATCATTTTGGGTTGCGAATTAGTATTGGCTCTGAGGAACTCAATTCTGGAGCTCTCTTTGGCAAGGGGGGGAACGAGATGAATTCCTGCTGTAGAAAGCAGGCCAGGAAAGCAGAGCAGATATATAATCACAGGGGCTGGGGACACTTGAAGGAAACAGCAACAGTCAATAGATATTGATCCCCCTCTTCAGTGTGCTCAGCCGCCACAGCCTGGAGAAGAAAAGCCTTTTGTTCCTCCTGGGAAGGTGCAGGAGGAGGGTTGTGTTCAGTGGCAGATGGGACAGAGATATTTTTTTTTGTGCCCTCTACAGCACAGTGGAGGCTGGTCCATGATGGTGGGGGGAAGGGAAGGGATCATCCCACAGTGCACAGCCCCAGAACCATGTTTTCTGTTGAAGTCTCAGCAGAGTAACCCAGTGCAGCTTTACCCAGACCTCCTGTAGGACTGCACAACCCCATGGGGCACGTGCCACTTGTATTTGGAAGCCAAGCCATTCTGGCTGGTGATAATAGGGAAGGTCTGCAATGATCTTCTTTGCCCTACTGATGAATCTGCTTCAGGATTCAGAGTTGTTCTGCAGTGGTCCTAGTGCAGGACTCACATCTGGGGCTTTTTTGCAGAAGAAAGAGGCACGATGGACTGAAGGGTAACACAGATGCAGAGTCTCTCAGATAAGGTCCTGGAGGATGAGCCATCAGGGTTATCCAAAAGACCCCTTAGGAGAGGTAGGACAGGAGTTGGCCTCTGTTAGAGTCCAAGGTCAGTCCTCCTGCTCTCAGGAGACAAGGTGCTCACTTGAGTAAAACATCCCCCCCTTTTCACTCTTTCCTTGACACAGCCATCACCTCCATCATGCCACCTCTGGACTGGGAATCTGGAAATGCTGGTTTCCCTTTCATCTCTGTCCTGGGCTGTGATTTTAGTTGAGTCACTCCACCTCTACCTGCTTCCCTTTCCCCTCGGTGCTTTGTCTTGTCAGCTGAGCCTGCAAGCTCTTTGCTGCCCAGAGCTGCCTCTTGCATGTTTGTACATGTAGGACAAGGAGACACCAGAGTCCACCATCACCTCTGGTGATGCAGATGATGAGGATTTGTTCCAGGCAGTGTTCACAAGAAAGGCCTTTGTACCAAAACCCCACATTTCTCAGTGGCTTGGGAATGCAATTTCTACCCCAAAAAAAGTTGCACTTGACTTTGCTATGACAGCATGAAGAAAGGTGACTTAGAGCAAGCCTACCTGAGTGTCTTCACAGAATAACAAAGTCTGACATTAGGCGACAGGTCTCAGGGAAAGATTGCAACATTTCTGACATAAATGATAACATTTCCAGCTAACCCCTGAACATTTACAAATGGTGATTGGAAAGGGAGGGGAAGAAAAAGAACAAGTTGTTTGCTTAGACTCGGTGAAAAATAGGAGGATGTCATTGAAAGTTATGCTTTTGAGCCAAAAGTTATGTTTTGACAGGATCCCATATTTCATTAAGAAATATCTGTTAGTTGCAAGACATTGGTTGACCAGCTCTGTTCCCCCCTGAATCCCAACAAGATACTTAGCACAGTGCAAAAGCAGACAGAGACAGACAGAGCCTGTTCCAAGAAGCTTCCTACCACGCAGACTAACTCTTATCTCTCACTTTTGATTTCTTTGCTTTGTAACGTATATTTTGAGAAATGGAGGCAAAGCCTAGGAGCAAAATTGCCCAGTGTGTGACTTTCTGACATATAATCAATTGTCTGCTCACTGACTACGGACTAGCTGTGTTAATATGCCCGTGAAGTCCTTCAATTTATCAGGCACGGCAGCAGCATCTCTGAACCTAGAGCTGGTTGGCAATAATAGAGGGGAGCAAAGCAACTGAATTTAGCTCCTTCCCCAAAGTAACTTATCATTCAGTCTATGTTCATGGATTAGCCTCTGCTGGGCTTTTCAGCCTCTGGTTAGTTTGCAAACTATGCACTCGGGATGTGTGAAAACTGGAGTTTGGGTAGGGAAAATGTTAAACAGTGTATAGTAATGTGTTGCTGCTAGATAATACTCTTTTTTTGGTGGAAATTTTGGAAGGAAAACCTGCCTGAACTTTATGGGTCAAATCTTCTCCTTTTTGGTGGATCAGTGATTACCAGAATCATCCAAAAGCATTAAATTGTCTTATCTGATAGGTAACTGTGGCACAGGTATCACCCAGTTTAAAGAAGACTGTGCAGGAAACCTTTTTTATATGATTAAACCACATCTGAGATGTTACCATAGATCTGTCAGGAAAAAACTTCCTAAGGCATAAATGTGGACCTGATTAAGTATTAGTGTTTTCAAATATTGGCTTTTGGGATGCTCCACACCTGTATGGGAAACCAGCAAGGAGTTGAGATAAGATGGCTCATCATGCTGAGACAACATGTGGCCATGGCAAGAGGATGGTAGCAGCTGAGGTGGCCTAAGACACAAGCTTGCTCCTGTTTCTTCCCATCTTTCCTCCAAACTCACGGAGGATCACTGGGGAAAGATGAATTTGCCCTTTGCAAGCAGCCAAGGTTTCCCCCCTGTTCTTGCCCTTTAGCAATGGCAATCAGACTTTTATTCTTTGTTCCTTTGTTTTTTCCCCTGCTCCTTCTTTATTTGTGTGTTTCAAGGAGTTTAGCTGGAGAGGGAGGTTCACCAAAGGAGGTGAGCTGAGCACTCCTCATCTGTGCTGACTTTCCTGGGTGACAGCCCCCAGTGCAGCTGGAGCTCGGACTAGATTAAAGAAAAATATTATGGGGATTTTTAATTTCCCTGTGTGGAGCTGGGAGATGAAGAGCCACCAAGAGAGAAGTTTGCCAGGGGCAGTGAGTAGATGAGAATGTCAAGCCCAGTGAGAAACTACTGAGAAGTACTGGAGCAGCATTTTTATTCGAAAGGAGTTCTCATCTCCAGCACTCGCCGCTCCGGGCGCTGATCTGGAGTACAAAATGAGATCCCCAGGGTCCTACCAACAGGACAACATCTAAAGAACCCCTCTCAGTTCCAATCATAAGGCTTTTGTCACTCCAAATCTCTCCACACTCTCTGCGTGAAGGGAATGAAAGATGAGGATGGGGCCTCTGCTCCTGCACAGGCTGCAAGGTGAGGAGGAATGTTTCTTGGAGTGATGCTGGGTCTTTCTTGAAGCTGCTGCTAATATGATCCTGATACTAGGAAGATCCTGATCAGTTTGCTGTGTTATCCATCACCTTTCCTTGGCTTCAACCAGCCAGGAAAAGCAGGTTTTATCTCCTAGGTCATGAGTTTCTATTACTTGGCTTTTCACGACTCCTCTAGTCTTGATGGAAAATAATTTTCAAAAGCACAGACATAACTCAGATCCCAAATGGCAGGACTGAGGATCCTACATTTCAGGTAGAATTCAAAGGGAATTAGTTAAATCAGGACCCTGCACAGAAGGGCTGGCCTTCCCCTCAGTCCCTGCCTGCAGGCATTCTTGTGGCTCCTCTAAACCTTCACAGTGAATGACCAGGAGTCAGACAGTGCAAGTAGTACCAGCATCTGTGGTCTCAGATTTATGAGAGGAAGAAAGTCCATGCCATATATTCCCATTATCTTTTCTGCACTAAAAGCATCTTCTTGCCTGAGGTACTGGAGATTTGCTTCCTAACATACATCTCAGAAGCACCCTCAGCTAACCAAGCTCAAAGTAGAACAGAAGGAAAACACCAGACAGTTTTGACATGACTTTTCAACTCATCACTTCTTCTAATCATTCCATGAAAAAACAATCAGTTTTCAAAACTTAAAAAAAAGAGTATTTTTAGTGTCCCAAGCTGCATATTTATGAACATATGTGTTTACTGATTTCAACCAACTTTGGTAGGAGAAGAGGTGTCCCAGAGTGTCCTGAATGTTCTGAGGAAAAGGAAGGCTGAACTAAGGAACCTACAGGGGTGAGACTCCTAATACAGAGCCCAAAGTGGGTACAAGGCTCATCTTTTCAAACACCCATCTTTCAAGCTTACCTCCCTCTCCTACACCAAAATCCTGGGACACAGATGCAAAGGAAGCCAGGTTTCCTCATTTCTGCTTCCTGCCAAGCATTCGGGGAGTGTCTGCCTAACACTTGGGATTTTAGAAACTGAAAACCAGCTGAAGGCTCAAACCCCTGTTGCACATCAAAATGCCAGAGTGCTTTGGTGCTGCTCAGTCTTTCTGATTGCACTGGTTAACTTGAATTAGCGTGTTCAAAAATGATGTCTTTTATCTGGTTGTCACATGCATGTGTAATGTGAACAACAGCAAGAAGAATAGCAGAAGAATAAAGGCCTTTGATGGGGATTTGTGAAGGTCACGTGTCTTAATTTTGCAGGAGTGGAAGTGTACATTGAGAGGGCCCATGGGAAAGTGTGTTTGGAAGGCATTTGTAAGAGCAGAGACCTGGAGGAGACAGAACAACCAAGGGGAGAACAGGCAGTTCCTGGGAGAAGGTGAGAAGGAGCCAGATGCACCTTCACTAAGTGGTCCCTTCACTTCAGGAACAGTGGATCTTTAGGATTTCTCCCTAAATCAGCAAACGTGCTGAGAGTTGGAAGTGCATGGAAAAGCCTGTGGTTAATTGTCAGGTTGCTTAACGAGGTTTGGTGTCACGGGTGCCTTGAGGACTCATTTCAGATGTGCCATCACTGGATGGTTGATGAGTGCTTGGTTGACACAAAGCTTTTGTAAGATGTGAGACCACCTTTGTTGGCACTGTGAAGTTCCTAGCTGGTAAAGTGATCCCAGCCAGAACAGGCATGTTGTATCCATTGCACCCACCAGGAGAGATTTAAACACAAACAGTGGAGGTCACAGCTGAGGACACCATGGGTCCCTTTTGCTCTGTTGGTTCTGGCAGGGTGTTTTTGCTGTGCTGGCTGCTGCTTTCCCTTGAGAAACCTCCAGCCCCAGGAGGAGGAGAATACACCACCAAGGGGGACACAGAATTGAGTGATCACAAAAGAGTGATTTTGGGACTCTGTTCCTGGTTGCTCACCTTTCCATCTCTGTATCTCCCCTTATCTCCAAAGAAAATTGTGCTCCTCCCCAACACTGCAGGATGCTCAAAGCAAAACTATGATTTTCTTATTCTCCCCCAGTCGAGGGACTGTGGTGCACACACATCCCTACAGCTAAGAGCACCCTATTGAAGGCTGCTTGGCTCCAACCTTGAAGCAATTTAGCAATCTGCCATCTTAAACTGTCTAATGACAACTCTTCAAGCAATTGGAAAATTGGGGCCTTCAGAAAACTCTCCAGCTGAGTGAGAGCCAGTTTTTGTCTCCTCCTCTCTCTCAGCAGGGCTTGGCACGGGCTGTGAAAACCAGACTGCTCTCTGTGTGCTTGGCATGGCCTTAATGCAAAGGTTGGATGCAGAGGGTGGGTTGAAGAGGGTCCAAAGCTGACTTTACTATTAAATAAAATAGGCCAGGGCTTGCTCCCTGGCGTGGGCAGCAGCTGGCAGAGCTCACATGCCCATGCATAACCCTCCTCCTCTTCAGGACAAGGTGGCTGCATCCAAACCACTTACTGAGGATGTGTCCTTGGCTCAAACATCAGCTTGAACTTTGGATTGTGGCAAAGGTTCAGTGGCCAGAGCCTGGCCAAGGATTGTGTTCCCAATGGGCTGGTCTGGCTGATCACAGGACATATTGGGGACATGCCTCAGTTTACCAGTTTGACAATGTTTGGCTATCGGGTTTGTAGCCTTGGCTCCTCATTGCCCTGCTGGAGGAGTGGATAAAGCAGTGTCTGTTGGGTTTGCACCTACTAAAATCTGCTGTGCAGCATGTTTAGTGGCTCCAGATGGGATGCTGAGGAGATACAAATGCATAGGATGGTTCTATCCAGCTTCATCATTGTTTTTCCATCAAACTGAGTAGAAATGGAAGATGTAAGGTGTTTCCCCACCTGATGATACAGATAGGGAAATGAGGCCTAGAGTGACCCAACAACTCCTGGAAATGCTGGAGGAGAGTGACCATAAGGAGTTGTGCTGTTTTGCTAAGAGCTGGATGCTGGCTGAAGAGAAACAGGGCAGGCAAGGCTGAGGTTATCTCATCTCTAATGAAGCTGTCAGGGAAGCAGCAATCAGAGTTATACTCACTTCCCAAAAGCAGGCTAAATCTGGCTGAAGAGATTACATTTTTTTGACACATTCAAACCTGCCTGGGAATCTGACAGCATTTTTCCCTGAGGAAAGAAAAAATGGATTTAAAAAATGGTATATTATGTGTAAGGCCAGGGCAGTGTGGAGGTTATAGGAAGAGAGGCAGTTGGAGTGTGTGGCTTCATCCCACAAACAAGAGCAGTTGAGAGCTCTGGATCAGCTCACCCACCTCACTCTGCCTCATTGTTTGCTTGGGTATATTCCAAAGGACCCCCTTCCTGCACCACTTTGGCCATTCAGAAATTCTTCCTCACCGTGGGCACTGGAAGCAAATTTCCAGGGTCCCATCAGTGTCCTGTGCTTAAAAAAAAAATAAAAAATAAAATCCAGTGCACGGGGCTGTCTGCCAGCACTCACATTGCTGATGGTATGTGGTGCCAGAGAAAGCCTGTGGCACCAGCCACACCAGTGCAGATGTGCTCAGCCAGCTGGGGGACCCTGCTGGGGGACCACAGAACTGCTTGCTGCCTCTGCAGCCCCTCTCTGCGTGGGGCATGGCAGCCAGAGTCAGAGTCTGAACCCAAGGAGGGTTTTGGCTCCAGCTCTGCCTGCTGTGGCTTGGACTCCACAAGGCAAACTGATGAATTCCCGACTTGATGCTGGAGCCAAATAATCCTGCAATTTGGGCAGCAATTTGATTGCACAGCCTGACTCAAGTGTTATCACCCCAGCCGGCTCCAGGGATGAGCAGAAACTGGAGCTGGGTCGAGGCCAGGGAGACCAGAGTCGGGCTGGACACACATCTCTGCAACACTTGGGACTCTGGCTTTTATCTGTATTTCTTTACAGCTTATCGTGTTTGCAGTAGGGCTCCGCAGATAACAATCTATTAACAGTAAAGTGAATTAGATCACTGCCTGGTTATTTCACTCAGCTGAGGCCAAACTGCTCTTGTCCATTCAGGAAATTTGTGTTACTTTGATTCTCTCTGTGCACAAAAGCATGTCACTCTAATTACCTCCCGTCACCCTCAGCCCGAGCAGCTCCGAAAGGTTTGCGAGGTGGGAGCAGAGCTGTAACCTCATTAGAGGATGTTATCCTAGGGGATCAGGCACTGGCAGGGGTTTGTTGTGACGAGCCCTTCGCAGATGTTTTCTTTTGGAATTACTCAAGGGGACCAGGGCTCTGCAGGTGGTGATGGGGAGCCTGGAGATAACACCCTCCAGCAGCAGGTGCAGGGGTCGCATCCTGCTCTTTGCTCCGTCTGCAAGGGGCCAGAGCGAGGAAGTCTGGAGTGGGGATGCAGCATGGAAGAGAACACTCTAAAATGGTCCATTCCTCACCAAGTATCAGCACCAGGAGAATGTGTTTTGAATGTGCAGGTGACTGAGAGCCAAAGCAAACAGACCTTTTGGGCAGCAGATAAGCTGCCAGCGCAGGGTGAGTGGAGTGCCCTGGTGAGTGCACTCCATCTTATCAGTGCTTTAAGGTTATAACGCAGGTGAGGTGGGTTTGGCATGTGATAGAGCCTGGATTTCCTGCTGCACAACCCCTTTCCTGAACCCTCTGAGGTCTCTCTAATCCAGAGATGTTTAACAACTTTTTAAAATTTATTTATTTTTTTCCCCCCATGTCATGAATATTTCTGACAGAAGCAGAAAGTTCTTATTCCCTTTAACCACAGCAAAGTAAAATGTTAAGCAAGCCAACCTGTTCTCAAAAGCAGACAGACAGGTGACCCTAAACTGACCAGTGAGGGATTCCATCCCATCTATATCATATTCAGTATAAAGCTGAGGGATCACAAGTGTCAAGCTTCTTCTTCAATGGTCATGTGTGCCTGAGTCCAGTTCCTGAAACCAGTTCCCCTTTGCCCCTGAGTCCAATCTGGGACTCTTGCACTGCCTGCCCACAGAACAGTGGTGATGATGATATTATTGCCATTGGAGGGTGGGGGGACTAGGATCAATATTATTGGGGTTTTAAAAATAGATTTATCTATATTTAATTTCATTTTACTATTATTTTCATTCAAGCTGTTTTAACTTTCTTTTCCAATCCATACTTTCTCTCCCTTACTCCCTTTCTGTTCCCCTTCAGGAAGGGAGAAGGGTTAATAGACAGCATCTGTCATTTGTTTAATGGATAGCCCAACCCTAACCCTTGACAGGCAATCTGAAATAGCCAGGGACATGCCAGAAGTGACCATGTGAGGGAGTAGAGCAAGCTGGCTGTGATGGGGAGGGCTGTCCCCAAACCCTGTACCCACACCTTGGAGAAGCAGCCTGGGCAGGCCTAGCCATGCTGATGGGGAGTCAGGACCAGCTGGTCATGGCAAGTGAGCCCAACCCTGCCAAAACACCCATCTTATCAGTGCTTTAAAGTCATAAACAGTGCATCTTCTTGCTGGTAGACAGGTCCTAAGCATTTAAGAAACATCACTGAGCAGCTTCCCAGAGAATCTAAATCTCTTCATTTGTGTCAGAATAAACTTAAATGACCCCTTTTATTATTAGCTTTTGCAGAGAAGCTGAATCCATAAATGTTTAATAAAGCCAGTGCCCATGAACAGCTCACTGCTGCTGCGTGTGCCAGGCCCATCTGGCAAAGGCACAAATCCCACCTTGCCAAGGGCACCCAGGCAGATTCTGGCAATTTATTGATGAAAGCAATTTAATGGGATGTTAGTTTAAGTTGTCAGGACAGAATGTGCCCAGACAAAACAAGGAGCTAAGGATAAGTTAATGCAGAGCCACTGACATCCCAGTGTTGGTCTCCTGGGATGCATCTGGTGGTGATGGTGGGATTGCAGTACAGGGAAGTGAGACCTGCTGCTTGGAGACATTTTGCTTGGTGGGAGCATCACAGCAAGAGCTGCTGCAAAGGGAAATGTGGCCTGCTTACTGTTTCGGTGACTTCTTAACTTAATGTTCATTTTGACCCCTGTTGTCTGGGAATGTGGCTGCCTCTAAGGCAAGCAGAGCCAGGACAGCCTCACACAACACCCGTTCCCATCCCCATGCCTGGATGGGTTTGTGGGATGTGGTTTTTCACCCTCAGTGAATGCTGAAGTGAAACAATGAAGGCCCTGATCCAAAGGCTTCTGAAATGAAAGGCAGGTTTGAGTTGGGTTTTTTGTCTGCCATTGGCTTCTGCTGGTTTGGATTATACCAATACTCAGCAGTTTCTAGCAGGTGAGAGCTGAGCAGCATTGAGCAGCAGCCAGACAGTCTAGCTGAGCATATAGACAGGCAGATACTCTAGAAAACCCTTCCAACATTTCTGGCTTCAACCTGAAGGTGCTGTTCATCTCTTGACCATTGTCCAAACTGAGGACTTGGCTTTAAAAACCAGTGAAAAATGCGGAATTAAGCATAGACCAGGATAAAAACCCCCCAGCAGCTGTGCACATACAACCCCCTCCTTCAAACATCTGCAAGAGACACCAATGTTAAAGCTCATGGGCAAACTTCAGCTGAATTGCAATACACGTTGGTGAAGTCACAGTTTTCTTCCATCTCCAGTTTTCTCCCTTGGGCACTCCTGAGCCAACTCTGACTTTTAGATTCTGCAGTTACAATTTGGAGCCAGCCATATAACTTGCTTAACATTCAGGCAATGACCTTGAATATGGCTCGAGGGGGTTTCCTAGCCTGCTGGGTGCAGGGAGCTGTAGATGTTAGCACTTCCACGAGGCCAGGAGGGACAGAAGAGCATAGGTCTGGCTTTTCTATTTCCTATCTGCATCTTTTTTCCATTTTTCATTGGAAACTTTTCTTGCAAGTACTCCAGAGACAACAAAAGTAATGGAAGCCTGAGCTAGAGGGTGGTCAGACTTTAGTTGGGCCAAACACACAAGCGTTGATTCCTCAGCACTGAGCAGAAATCGTTCAGCTGCTCCTTGCTGTGGTGTGTGGGAAGCCAAAGAGCTCATTCTCCTCCAGCACAGATGCCATGACTGCTCACATCTCAGTACCTACAACAAATACAAGCCCAGGGGACTCACATGCACCTCTGACCTCTGCAGAGGGGTGGCATTTGAAGCAGAAAAGGTTGCACAGACACATACATGGGCAGAGCCTGACTGTGAGAGGAGAGTGGATGTAAGATGGGAAAACAGAGAAGTCTGCTCCGATGGACACATCAGACCCCAGCAGTGGGCAAGGGAACATTCCCAGCAGCAGGACAAAAGGTGACTTTTGTGGCAGTGGAGTCGCAGAGTCTGTCCTGTTGTCCTCAGCCTCTGCCCTGGCTGGCAAAGCTGCTGCAAAACCATCTTGCCTTCTAAGGCTCTGGCTTCCCATCAGCCCAGCACATGTACAGGACAGCTTCCAGAAACGCAGAGCCAAGCAGTGTCTGCAAACACAAAGACTGAAAGAAGCCAGTCTGCTCCAAGCCCCTTTTGGGTATTTGGAGAGCAGAGTCCAGAAGGTGACAGAGGGTAGAGGATAGATGGCAAAGTGGGCAGAAGGCTTCTTAGCCCAGGGGAGCCAAGTGAAACACGGGAGCATTGAAGGCACGTACCTCTTCCAGTTGTGGAGTGATTTATTGAAAGCTTAAAGGAAGAATTGCCAGGCTCTCTTTGTTTCCATGGTACCATAAAAAATGGATGGGAAGTGACTGGGCTGTCTTGTAGTTTGAATGTTTCATTGGCATGTCGTGGAAACCTCCAGAGGATGCCTCGAGGGCATGAGAACCGGCTGATGGAATGTGCTAGTTTGTTAATTTAATAGGATACAGCTTTTTCCCTTAGCACTGAACATGCAAATCAGGGTGGTGAATCAGGTCAGCACATCTCCCCTGTGCTGGGAGTGCCAGGACCTCGCCGAGGCACGGGAGATATGGCATCTCCTCCAGGGTGCTGAGGTGCCCCAGCCCCCCTTTAGCAGCACCCAGCAGGATCAGGTTGCAGGAGGGATTTTGGACTCCAAAGTGTCTAGTGGGAAATGAGAACCCATATTCCTGTGGTGTGGAAGCCAGTCTGATCAACGTGGTGGGATGCAAGGCAATACCAGCTCCACTGGCTGGAAGATCGATGTGCACATTGACAGGAGTATTAAAAAGTGCAGTTTTTTTGTGGTTCATTGGGGACTTTATAAATGGATTCTTACAGATGATTAAGGAAAAGACATATCAGGTTTATCTGGGATTAGTAAATTTACTGTAGTATTTTCAACCAAGTTACAGAATGCCATGGTCAGAGCATGATTCTCTCAAAGCTCACAAGGTTCTTCTTCAAATCCCAGAGAAGGGATCCCAACCTCTAACAAATGGTATTTGCAATTTTCGAGTCCTTTCTAGAGCACTGGAGTATTTTGATCCCTGGGCTTTGCCTCATCTGTCACCAGAGGTGAGCCCAACCTTTTCATTAAGCTGAATGACTAAAGTCTCATTTGGGGAAGGGTTCAGTCCTGTCACAAACACAGGCTTTTCAGGGGATAGACCTAATCCAAAATTAATTGATTTCAGTGGAGCTCTGCTCATTTTAATCAGCCAAAGACATTTGAACTAAATGACTAACCCTGTTCCTTCTCCCTGATGCAGCCAGGAGAGGATCCTGGCTGTAGCTTTGTTCTGAAATACCTGGGACATCTACAATCAGTGCTCTTGAGCAATTCCCTGTTGCCTGATGATTTTGTGTTTGCCTTCCTCTGTCTGCATCTTGTGCATTCCCAGAGCACATGGCTGGTTTTCAGGCCCTGTGCCCTACATTGGAGCTTTTAATTTATTTTAATGGGGGAGGGAAATTACTAATTACTATTAAGAACTTGTTGCTATGTGGGAAGAGCTCTTCTTGAACTCAGTTTTTTTCTCAACCATACAGACTTTGAGGATCCTGGATGAGATGTTTCATGCTTTGAGAAGAGCTCCACAAACCTTCCCCATTTCACCCCAGCTGCTCTCAGTATGAGCCAGGAGGATAAATATAAAGTGAGAACCTTTTCTAGAGGAAAAAAAAAAGGGAACAACTGTCACAAAAATCTGACTGAAGCTCATTCCCAAACAATTCAGTGCCAGCTGCACAGCAGGGAAGCGGATCCAAACGGACAGTTGCAGCAGTCGTGTTTGATCTCTTACACAGAGAGGCCAGCAGCTACATCAGCGCCAACTCCTGCACTGCTACCAATACCTTGTGGCTCAATAGGATTCTGCTTCTGGCAGGATGATGGATCTTAATTTAATGACTAGGTGGTGAAGAGTGAGCCACACCTCTTTCTAATCAGCGATTAAGCCCTTTTGGTGTTGCATTTACTTCATCTGCCTTCCATCGTGTGCTGCCTCGTGGCTATGTCTGTATTATGGTGGGTAGCTGTGGACTTGAGTTAGCAAAGCTGAGTGTTTCTGTCACTTCTGGGGCATTTCCAAGCCATCTAAAACCAGGACGTGTAAAAGTCCAGGTTAACAGCACATCCAGAGCACACAACATCCACTCAGACTCGAACCAAGTGCCTGAACCCTTTGAGTTCCTCCAACAGTTGTCCTGCTCAGGGGTGGCATTTTAAATAAGGAAGACTATATGACTGTCTGCTTAGTGAAATGAGTTTCAGAAGTGGATGACTGCTTACCTTGGAATAGAATGAGGGCATAACCAAACAAATTTCAAATCATCCTGATAGGCACCTTTCCATGACATCAGGATATATCATAAACATTGTAAAACCTAAGAATCAAGAGAAATTAGCCTGATAGGGTATTTCAGCCACTGTTCCCTTGTGTGAAGCATTTTTTGGTTTGTTTGCACGATGTTCATAGATTCATAGATATTAGGGGTTGGAAGGGACCTAGAAGATCATCTAGTCCAACCCCCCTGCCTGAGCAGG